>JAUELO010000179.1:30465859-30488711 GCA_032357855.1 Amphibolips quercusostensackenii | reverse complement strand
AAACCACTCGCTACATACAGATGAATAGAAGGTATACTTTAATAGACAGGGCGCCAGACCGAAGATAAATTGCTGGATTATAGTTGTTTTTTAAGAAGGGAATGTCCCCGATGCAAATTATTTTGCACACAGCAAAGGTGCGTCGGTGGTTCTAATCAGACGTATATTAGTGGTGCGAAAAGAGCTTGCCCTGTTTCAAGAACCCTGGATACTCAGGGAAAAGAATAGTGACATAGGGCTCTGCGACAAAGACCTTATTGATTTCAAGGTAAGCGTCAAGAGAAGAAGTGTGGAAATGCTACAGGTGTACATCCTCTTGTCTTATTTTAGAGGCAATGCTGAGGGGTTCCCATTTCTAAGAGAGGCTGTGACCCAAAATCTCACTATAACGTGTAGCGAGGGCAAATATCAACGGCAGAGGAAGAGATTTGATTAAATACCTAGCAGGAACTAGAAACAAAGAAGTGAAATAGTAAGCTAAAGAGTCTCCGGTAAGAAGTCTCTCTCGGACAACAAACATATTTTGTTACGGTTAGGCCTAAAAAAACTGAAGGTTTCAGAGTTTCGAAATCCTAGAAGAAATATAAATAAGTTGCCTCTAGACTGGGCCATCTATTAAGCGGCTCAGTATGAATGCAATGAACTCATAATAATTTACAAAAGGAAGATTGTAGAGTCTTCTACGAGGAGTCAAAGAACATGCAGATCCCGCGAGGCTCCAAAGGATCCTGTCGAAAAATCGTGAATCTCAATTAAGGTTCATAAGGCTCAATGATTGTGAGAAGAACGCAACAAATCGTTGCATAGTAGGTAGTCTTTTCTTGTTTTATGATTTAGTTGCGAAATATTTGCAAAATTTTGTTTTTTTCAGTTTTTGTTTTGATTCACGAGGCCCTTATACGACTGTCCTTATGTCTACTTGAGCCCAAAATTTTTTTGTTCTTAAAATCTTTCTGGAAGTTTTGTAAAGATATTCCTAACACGTGTAAATAGTTTACAAAATTTTAGATCAGGATTTGGACTGTATTAAAACAATATTTACAAAAAGTGTTTTTTTTCACTCTTACTTCGGTTAAGGTTACCAAGCTTTTTCTTAGAATGATTTATGGAACATAAATATTACTATAATAAAAGGACCAGTACACCAACCCAAACCTACAAGATAACGATTTAGATACTTTAAACGTTCACTAATAAGAGAGCAGAATAATCATTGGTATGTGCGCATGCTTATCCAAAAACAAATTGTTTTATCCACAACCAATTGCGACGTCTTTGCAATATAAGAGTAGCCTAATATTCTTGCTGGGACATACACACGCAAGGCACTAGCAAAAATGCACATGGAAAGTGACAAGATTACTCTACGGACGAAAGCTGACACTGAAAAAATTCGTGTAGGCCACAATAGAAAACTTTTTCCTAATTAAAAAATGTAGAGAATGTAAACAACATTTCTTTACGTCATTAAATCCATTTCAAAAAAATGTACCACTGCAAACGGGTAACTACACCCTTCAGATTTCTATTTAAGTCCATACTTTTCTTAGCAATAGATCTCGAAAATAGGACCCCATTAAATTTGTACTTTAATAGAGTGATAAGACGCCGCTGATCAGTCATTCAGGAAAAAACGGCTTTGGAAAAATCTGCGCACGTTAAAGGGCCCAGGATGCGATTGTCTTTCAATCAAATTTTTAAGTTTTTGAACAATACGAAAATCTCGGTCGAGAGGAACAATATTTTACTCGTCTTTTTCCAGAAATTCAAATGTGTGCAAAGTATCTGTTTTTAAAAAGACGTGCCTCACAGCCACTAAAGTTTTCTATCATATAACATAATGGAAAGTATCACTTACGAAAATGTGCTAAAACGATGTGAACAAGTGTTATGAGGCTCAAATAAAATGCTTATTCCTATATTAAAAATACTTTCATGAAAATTAATAGACAATGTATTTTAATTTTCACATTTGTAAGAGTTTTCAGTTGACCCCATATAAAGCCTAAGGTAATTTTAGAAATAAAACATTTATAATATATTAAATTTTATTAACTCTTCCAGAACCCTTTTTATCCAGACTATGTTACAAACCATATTCATTGTTGAATCATTCTGTTGTAAGTGATTGCGAAATAATGATATTTTTAGATTTAAACATAACGTTTACAAAAGCAGTCTGGCAAGAGCTCGACCAGCAAAGTCGACAAGCGAGCAAATATAAATTACGAAAGAATGTTTAACAGATAGTTTGCTGGCGCACAAAGTAAAAGTGTTTATTAAACGGTTAAAAGTTATTTATACTTTTTGATCTTTAAGTGCTTGAATTTTAAACTGTTCAGTTTTTAAAGCTGATGAATTTGAAAATATTTATTTATAAATCTCTCAATTTTTAATCGTTCAAGTCAAAGTCTTAAATTGGCTTACTTTTAAATACTAGAAAAATTTACAATAAAAACAATTTTAGTTCTTTATGCTTCGTAGTTTCATTATTTAACATCGAAAATCTTCAAACAAAAACTATTGAATTTATAATTGCTTTGAGTTTTAAATTCACTTTCAGATTGACAAATCTCAAAGGTTTTACGTTTTCGTTTATATGATTCGGAATTAGAAAAGTTCTATGTCAGTTCCGTTAGGTCGAATTTTGTCATTTTTACGCATAATTTTTTAACGTGAATAAATAAAGTTAAAGTAGATAAGGTGTGCGAATAATTCTTTTTTTTTTATTACGAGGTAATGTAGCCTGTTTGAAAGTTTTACAATGTTACCTTCAGGCTGAATTATTTATAGAATAAGGCTTTTTATTGTATGAATACACTTCAAAATTAATCATGAGATAAATTTTTTTAATCTAAATTTTAAAAGATGACTAGAAAAGATTTTTGCTACCAGAAGAAGACACAGGAATGACTCGAAATTTTTTTTCTGAAGCTTTTCTAGTCACTCTAGACGGTTAATACTTATAATAACTTAAAAATATGAATTACTGATATAAAAAAAGACTTAACTTTATTTGATAACGGTTTGCAGCTCAATTTTTATTAGAAGCACAGGCATTTGCTAACATTTTTGGAAAAAAAACTCTAGAAAACCCTTTATGATTATACGGAAATGTCACTGCTGTTTAATTTATGGATTCAACCTTATTGAATCTTCTGTCCAGTTTTTCAAACAAATGCCAGAGAGTCATATATCCATTCTGAAATTTTAAAAATAGGTCAATATTATAAAATCTTACATATCGACAAATTTAATCTATCTATTTTATTTTCTTTAACTGTTATGTAGGAAAATGCATTCTCAGTGTATCGGCGTGTCAGAAAAAACCTGGAAATCAGGGAAAAGGCAGTGAATTCTGTCAGTTAGAAAAAGTTCAGAAAAAGTCAGGGATTTCATAGAAAATTGAAAAATTTAGGGGATTTCTGAATTTCCTTTAATTCTTTTAAAACGTTTTAGGCTTGTATTAAATTCAAATTATAAGACAATATCGACCAGGATTTAGATCCAAAAATATTCTTCTAGTAAAGGAATTCAAACACCCGACAGTTGCAGCATGAATTTCATGCTGAAAGACAATACCCGCACGACCAACGTAAAAAAATATTTACATGTAAATGTTTATATGTCAAGTAAATCATTTGGCGCATCAAATATGCATCGCAATTCTTCTATCAAGGGCGCAAGTTTTCATGCTATCAAGCCATGATATGATCTCCGTGTCAAGGTTTGAAGGGCAACATGGCTTGCAAATCCTTGAACACCTCGGCGTGGGCAAAATCTGACGCTGACACGTTACAGTCACAAAGAAAGTGTCTTAAGGAAGACTTTGGGATACCAGGTCAAATCAAATAGTATGTAGACCCGGCATCTGTAAGCAAGCCTCTGCATGTTTTGTTTTTATCATCTCTAGCTTTTTGTGGATTAAAACATGCGACACATAAAAACAGTAATGAAAAGAATGTGGAGTCTAATCTGAGACCTTAATCCAACTTACCGTTATAGTGCACGGCTTCTCAGGGATAAGCCTACCAGGAGCGGTGCATAGAAAAGAAGAGCCTGCTTAGGGTGGCTTTTAAATGCCAGCAATGGTACCTTGCAGGAGGCCATGGCTACAGAAGCATCATTTGGAGCAAGTTCTCAGGCCTGTTATGTGTGCAAAAGGCGGATAGACTTTAAAGAAACTACCGCGAACAGTTTTTTGTAATAGCAAATGTCTCTGTACACACAGGACCTCACTTTCGTGCAAAAGGCTAACAATGCCTCAGTGAAAGTTGCTGTTGCATCGGCTTATTCTAAAGCCTATCTAATTTCAAAAAAGTTGAACAGGCTAATTAAATAAATATCTGAAAAAATTAACACGTCACCCTGTAAGGGGCACTTCCCTATATTCAGCAATATGTTCATCAGGTCGGAGGCCATACTAGTGGATGACGAAGACATCTGGTAGTGGTACTTGTTAGTGGAGAGAACTCCAACGCTTAGGCCCAAGGAAGGACTTAGCCTGAAGATCCAGAAGATAGAGTGCCTAAAGGTGCTACTTAGCGACTGTACAGATTCCTGGCCACCCCAAAGAGCCTGAGCTTTCGGAAGCCACACTTAACGAAAAACCATTCGTAGGAGTTGTATTCCAACAGACACAGAGTTAGGCCGAAAATGACAGGCTGAATCATAGTTGTTTGCTGATAGAAGAACTCACATTATGCAGATTAATTTGTACTAGAGCAAAGGCGCCTTAGTGGTTCTATTTAAGTGTATGTCAGTGGTGCAAAGCGAGATTTTTTTTTAATCAACGACTCTGATTATACAGAAAAAGGATTAGTCGCGTGAGGCTCTGCTACAGGGACCTCGCTGTTATGACGGTAAGCCTCAGTAGCAGAAGCGGAGATAGTCTAAAGGTGTAAATAATGATAGCTTATTTCCCTGGCGATGCTAAGGTGCCTATACCTCCTAGAAAGGTGAATGCTTTAGTTCAGTTTTGCTAGAAGAACAGGATTTCTATGCTGTTAAGCTGTAACGCGGACTCCCGCCATTAGTGTGGGGAGGACAAACATCAACGGCAGAGGAAGATATTTCATACCTATCAGGCACCTAGTATGGTCCAAAAAATCGATTTTGAAATTTTTGTATATAGGATATAAATTAAACTTTCATAAAATTTTTAGTCAAAGCAATTTTATTTTCTGAGTACGCATAATTTGTGTAATTGTTCTGTGAGTTTTTAAAATGTATCTTAAAAATAGATACGCGTTCATTGCAAAGTCGTAAACTTAACTCATCAACAAATATAATGCTTAGATAAAAGCAAAATGTGTATAAAGAACTTGATTCTTAACAGCTTCATTTTAGGCAGGTGAATATTTGAAAAAGAAATAAAATCAATACATAGTTTTTAACATTTGTTTAAATATTTCCTTGGCCCGTTTAAAATACTTAAAAACTACTTCAAATATATTAAATTTATATACGTTATGCTAAGCCTATTCTTATAGGTAATTTTAAAATTGAAAAATTGTGAAAAACATCAAAAATGAGTTTGAAAAAATTATGTGCAACATAGTTGTAAAAAATGTATTTGTCGAAAAAATAGCCTGCTAGGTATATAATTTAATCTTATAACTACATAGATAAGAGTTCAGTGATGAGAATAAAAAAGTCGGTCTAGATAAGATTTTTTTAATAACTAATATTTTTGAAAGTGTCCAACTTTTCTATATTAAAATAATATCTTCTCTTCTTAAAAATACAATCAATAACGACAACTACTCTGAAATAGAAACTTGGTGAGAAAGAACGTTTCTCGCATCATTTGTTAGCGCCCGATTTCTTTAAAAAAATAATATTTTTAAATAATGCTTGCGCTATTTTCTCTGCGATATCTTGTAACGAATATTCATAGCATTTAGGGCTTTAATTATTTTTTCTATGATATCACCATTCGCAAGTCGATTATAAAATATATTTTAAGTCTGCATAAGATCAACAAATTTTTTCTGTCTTTGATTGTTTCTGCAAACCTCTATAAAGATATCGACAAAACTTGTGTATGTTTAAAAAATTTGAAATAAGAAGCCACATTTTCATCGATCCGCAATTCACAAAAATCGCTTTATTTTTATCAAACTAGCCTCAAATGATGTAATTAAATTTATTTGTTAAAAATAAATTATAAAATATAAACGTCAAAGCTTTAAACGGACAAGCTTATCGCATGAGAGCTATAAGATAACGACTAAGGTAACGTGTGTACAAGCTGATAAAACAGAAAAATATTCATTAAATACATAGATAAGTAACTCCTTTCTCAAAGTAATAATTAGTTTTTCTCTCAATAAAAAAAAATGGGGATCGTTTATAATCAAGTCTTGATCTTGACTGTCATCTTTAATTATATTGGTAAATATGACTTTATTATAAGTTCTACAAATGATTAAAAAAATTTATATAATGCTATACGCGAAAGAAATTTTATCCGACGTAACACACATCTATCACAATTTTTAATCTTTCCAAAACTCTATTAAGGTTTGTCCAAAATAAATACACATTTCATTAAAATTTCTTTCAAAGTTATTTTAAATGCATACATTATAAAAAACATTATTCTTAAAAAATTTTCTAGTGATAAAGTTTTTTTCGATTCAGAACCAGAAAGTAGATAAGGTTAATGTGAAAGCTAGAATTTGTCCAACTTAGTCTAAATAATGCTTACATAAATAGTTAAATAAGGGGTATAAGCATTCTGTAAGTTCCAAATTTAGGAATATTTGAAAATTAGATTATTAATTTTTTTGAAATTAGAATTTGGGTCTTTTATTGCTGCCTAAAGTTTTAAAATCGTGTCTAATGAAGAAAGAAAACGCTCTCCTTACATTTCATCCAAACCTAATATTACTTTTTAACAATCGTTTTACAATAATGCAGCATCTCAATAGGTAGTAGAAAGACTTTTACTTCATTTTCTGAATTACAAATTGGATGTTTAATTGCCGCGCAAATCGTAAAAATGTATCACAGGTTCTTATAAAACTTGTAAAAAACTTCTAAATTGATTTGGATACTACTTATTATTGATTACTACTTACTTGAAAAAAAAATTAGGCCTCTGTTTCCTGTTGTAGAGTTTAGTTCAGAATTTGAGTGCTTACCTAATGGCGAGCCTATTCCTTTCTTCCCTCGTGGCGTATCTTCTAATTCATCAGACAGACATCTTTCTTCTGACGGGTCTTTTTCTTCGGCAATATGTTCTTCAACGGCCAGTTCTTCTTTTCCTGACAAGCTGTCTTTTTCTGCCAAGCATTTTTCTTTTGCTAAGCCTTCTTCTTCTGCTGAGCCTTCTTCTTCTGCCGAGCCTCCACTTCGTGCCAGGTCCAAGATTCGTGCCAAGTCTCCTTCTGCTGAAAACCTTGATTTTCGTGTCAGGTCTAGATCTCCTCAGGTCAGGTTAATTTCTCGACCTACTAGGATTGATTCTTTCGACGGAATTCAATATGAACTTGACCGAATTGAATGTATTCGGCTCACTTCCTATATCAATCCTCGACAAATATTTGAACTTCGAAGATACACTTTTCCTGCGAATAAGCCAATTTTTCTACTTGCGAGAAGAAATATATATGTGGCAATGCCAGCCCAAGAACAAATTGTATTATCAACAAATGATGATGAAGTCTTTGCAATATTGGAGACAAGTAATAATCTTGCTGGAATATATTCATCTCATGGTCGCCATGGTTGCGGTAGAGGACGAGTAAAAATAAACATGGAAAGCGGTAAAATTACTCAATTGACAAGAACTGAAATAGAGGAAGTTCCAGTAGGCCGCGCAAACAAAATTTTACTTAATTTTAAAGTAAAACATGTAAGCAGCATGTATTTTCAACATTCAATTGTAAAAACATGTAAGACTAACGATGAAAACTGTTGTACACCCTAAAGATTTTTGTTTAGATTCATACTCTTACCGGCAACAGGTCCCTATCAGATTTGTAATATGCTTTTTACAGATATCTATATGGAAAACTTTGAACATTACGATGTTTTTTACGAAATAATTTTTCTTTAATTTTTAGGCTGTTCTGTCAGGTCTTTCTAAAATCCAAGGCGGCGGCATGATGATAAAGACCCAGAATTAATTTTTTGTACTACCGAAATCCATATGTCGTAGATTATTATACACAGTTGAATTTTATTTCTACCTTGATTAAATACCTACTCAGGAACCATCAGACAAACTGCAACTGATAGTTTTAAGCCTATATCATAATAATATGTTTTGTACATTTTTATTTTAAAATCATTTTTTGAATGAGTGCGTAAAAGTAAAATTGTATCACCTACAAGTAAAAAATAATATTTATTTCTCCTAAATTTGCAGCGCGGGCTGCACTTTAACAGAAATACATCGAAAATAGTAAAACTAAGTATTTTTGTATTATAAACTAAGGTTGCGATATAAATTATATACTATGTTTTAAGAATGAATTTATAAATGCTCAAATTAATTTTTTAAAAATTTAAAATGGTAATTTTTCGTGCTGCAAATGAGAAGAAGAAAATTTTGTCATACCCTACCCTTTCCTGGATCACGCCCTTGAAAATAATTTTTTTTTGTCAATTTGATAATTATTTTCTTACAAACTAACTTTTTAGAAGTTATTTAGGTATATTTTTAATCTTATGTTCGTAGTTAGCACCTGCAAATAGGTAAGTATAGGTTTTTTTATTGATAGAATGGGGATGGAATTGGTTACGAACACGATTTTCACAAGTTCTTTCTAACCTAAATTTTTAATGTTAAATTACAAATGACTTGTACATAATTTTTAGTTTGAGTTAATTTCGTAAGTTCTAATTTTTAAATTATTTCAATTACATAGCCAAGCCAATTTTAATTACTTCTAAGTTACTTTTAGGAAAAGAGTAAAGAGGTGGGGTGGGGTCAATAGACTGCACTGTAGAGTTCAGAAGTGCCTAGGTCTGCACAGTACACTTATGCAGTTCTTTAGAACATTCAGCTGCGCAGTAAAATTCTACGACATTTGCAAATGCGCATTGGACTCATAAGGTGTGCGAAAGTGCGCAGTATATGTACATGATAATCTGACTGCACAGTAAAATTTTTTAGCATGTGTAGCTGTGTAGTGCACTTGTACGACATTTTCGGATCTCGGATGTCGTTTCGGATGTCGTTTATTCATTAAAGTTCTACGTAGTTTGCGGATGCACATTAGGCTTATAAGGCGCATAAAAGTACGCAGTACATGTATTTGGTGCTGCAGATGTGCAGTAAGGTTCTCCGGTAGATCAGGCTGCGCAGTGCACATTCACGACACTTAGTGATGCTCAGTAGAACTATTAGTCAGATACGGACACACGGTGAGAATCCGTGGTACTAAGGCTATGCATTAGAGTTCTTTAGCGAATGCGTTTGCGCAGTGCAGTTCTGCGACTTTTACAAATGCACAGTAGACTTAGAGAGCACATAATGTTGTTTAGTAGAGTTTTGTGGTGCCTTGGTTGCGCAGTAGGGTTCTTCAGCACATGCGTCCGCGCAGTGCACTTCTACCACTTATGATGCACATAAAAGGGCGCAGTATTTTTCAATAATACTTTAGCTCCGTAGTATACATATATTACTATAAATGACTGCGCAGTGCAGTTCTACGGCACTTGTAGTTGCGCAGACGACTTATATACCGCAAGGGTAGATATTATAGATCCATGTAACTCTAGCTGCGCAGCAGAATTCTACAGTGAAGGCAGCTGCACAGTGCACTTCTACTGTGTTTGCAGATACGCCCTTCAAAATTTCAAGATGCGAGAGGGTGGGCAAAGCAGTTTTGTGCTAGTTAGGCTGCGTTGTTAAGTTTTTTGTTATGTGCTGCTGCTCAGAGCACTTCTGCGACGCTGACGGTTGCAAAGTACACTCATAAGGCATGTAAGAGTGCACAATAAAGGCACGTTGCACTAAGGCTGTTCGGTATAGCTCTTTAGTATATCCAGCTGCGCAGTGCGATTTTGCGACATTTGGAAGCGTTCAGCACATGCAGCTGTTCAGAGCACTTTCACGACATTTACGAATGCACAGTAGGCCTGTAAGGTACGTGAGAGTGTGCGATACAGTTTCGAGTTGCTCAATCTGTGCAGTATAATTGTTTGGCACATGTATATGTGCAAAGCGCATCTACAACACTTACTATGTACCGTTTCTGCATAATAAGAGTCTGTAGTGCTGCTGATAAGCAGTAGAGATTTACAGCGCGTGTGTCTCCACAGTGTTTTTCTAAGACGTTTGAAAATGCACGTCAAGCTTATCATGTGCATACGGATGCGCATTACATGTTCTTAGTGATTTTTTTGCGTAGTGTGGTTCTCCAGCACGTGTAATACGCAGTGCACTTCTGCAAATTCTGGAATAAACGTTACACTCATAAGGCATATAGCGATACACAGTAAATATCTGTGCTACTGAGGCCATAAAGTTATACATTTGCGGATGCGAAGTAAAGTTATGTGACACACAAAATTCCACTGTACGAAGAAATTAAAATGCAGCTGCACATTAGTTTTTTTAGCACATCTGAATGCGCAGTGCATTTTTATGGCACTTACTGATGCACAGTATTCTTCTATGAATAGTACAGATAAGCACTATAGAAATATATTGCACAAAGAGCTGAGTATTAGAATTTTGCTGTATATACTACTGCATAGTGCAGTTTTATGACATTTATGGATGCGCAGTAGGCTTATAAAGCGCATTAGGGTGCACCGTTCAGGTATGTAGTACCTGGAATACGCGGTAGAGTTCTTCTGCAAATACGTCTACACCGAGTAGTTGTACGATAATGAACTCGGGGGTGCGCAGTACAGATATTTGGTACACATAGTTTATAAAGTACAGTTCTTGAGCACATATAGCTGCGCAGTAAAGTTCTACGACATTTAGGGATGAGCAGTCGTCTTATATGAATTATGCGTATGCGCACTATAGTTTAATGGTATCTAGGGCTGTGGATAAAAGTTCCACAGTGAATTGTACTACGTGGTGTATTTACAAAATCCGAAGTATGCGCAGTACGCCTTAGTCATATTTAAAGCTGCGCAGTATTATAAGTGTCGTATAACTCTATGTCGCGAACCTGTGTTATTTAAAATTATTTGCGCAACCCTACTTACTGCATAAGTGTACCGCGGTACCGCATGTACCATATAATTCGAATGCGCACCCCTTAGTGTCGTAAAAAATTCACTGCCTGCCCTATATACTATAGAAGTTCTTGTCGCAAACCTGCTTACTACATAAATGTTCTGCGCATCTGCATACACCATAGAAGACTGCAACGCAGTATTGAGTGTTGTATGACTAAGTGTAATAATACTGCACTGCACATTCGTATCTGCTTAATAATTATATCGCGTAGCCCTAGTACTTGAAACATGTACTTTTTACCTTCATGTGACTCAGAAGTCTTTTAAGCATCCGCAAATGTATAAAAACTTTACTACGCAGCCGCGCAGTAAAAAAAAATGTCTACTGTGCATACGAAAGTGTCGTAAAACGACACTGCGCAGGTGAATTAGCTAAAAATAACGGTACTGTACATCTAAAATACTACGAACCTGTACTGTGCACCCTTATGCGCCTCATAGGCCTACTGCGCATCAGCATGTGCTAAAGACCATTACTACATTGCCTGAGTATAATGCACATATACCGTACATCTTTATGTGTCTTATAACTCTAATGTGCATATATAAGTGTCACAGAACTGCACTACGCACACACATGTGCGAAAAAATTCTACTGGGCAGCTTAATATCACAGAGATCTACTGTGTACTTCCATGTTACTTATAAGTCTACTGCGCATCCGCAAATATCGTAAAACTGCACTAAAGATTAACATGTGCTAAATGACTTTACTGCACGGACAAAGTAGCATTGACCTGTACTGCACACCCTTAAACGTCCTATAAGTCTACTGCGCATCAATAAGTGTTGTAGAACTATACTAAAAAGACATATTTGCTGAAAAATTTTTACGGCAGCCTTACTACCACGTACATATACAGTGCACTCTTATGTGCCTTATATGTCTATTGCGCATTCCTAAGTGTCGTAGAAGTGCACTGTCTAGCACTATGTACTGCAAAATTTTACTGCGCGACTCTGCGTAGCAGCAAACTGTATTATCGCATACATGCATGTAATATAAGACTGCTGCGCATCCCAAGTGTCGCAGAACTCCACTGCACATCCCTATGCCTGTCATAACTGTACTACAAAGCCTTTAGTATAGTAAAAGTATACTGCGCATCCTTATGAACCACAGAAGTGCACTGCGCGGCCTTATGCACGGTAGAACTCGGCTGCGCGGCCCTCTTCTCTGCCTCTCCACACCTCTCCTCACCCCACCACTTCTTTTACTCTACCCCACTTCAGCCGACTCCTACCTTGTTAAGCACTTCTAGTAAGTAAATGCTTAAATTCATTAAACAGTAATTAAAATTTCTTTGACTATGCAATTCAAATAAATTAGTAGTTGGACCTTGTGTAATTGGCAGAAAATACAAATAACATACGAGTAATTTCAATTTATTACACTAGGACAAAAGTAATGTCTCTTAAATGTAATTTAATTGCATTGTAGAGAAATACATGTAATTTGTCGCTTGTATTTGAAATACTTCGTACCCAGCTGTGGACAGAACTGGAGGAATGGGCATGGCCAAAGTTATGGACGGATGGGGTAGTAGTTCCTATAGTGAGAAGGGTAAAAGAGAGGAGGTTAAATATTATAGTAGAGTGGGGATAATGCCAAAATTGTATAAAATATATGTAACTGTTTTTTAAGAGTGTTCAAATACATAGGTTGAGAAAGAAAAGATAGAGTTACTAAATTAAACACGGGCTAGAAAATGTCAGGGTCCACATATATCTGCTAGAAGATATATAGTTTCTGGTTGCTAAGAAAACTAAGGCAAGGATGTCTTCTAAGCCCACTTTTATTTAATATATTAAACTTAGGCTTAGAAAAAAAGTCAAAAGAAAAGTAAAAGAAAGAGTAAGGATGGGAAAAGAAAAGATATATACCATTGCATACGCAAACGATATAGTGTTGATGGCAGGGACTAAAGGAGGGAAGGCGGGCTTTATTAGAGTATTAGAAAAATACTTACATAAAAAAAGTTGAATTCAAATGTGGAAAAGATAAATAAATTTAGGTTTAGAAAATGTTTGGGAAAAAAAAAGAATTGACTGCGAAATAAAAGGAAGAAAAGTAAGACGTATTATAGAGTTTAAATATTTTGGATATACTTTAGAAAAAGATGGAGGTTACAGAGCGCACATACGAGAAAGACTATATAGACGTCAAAAATAGCAAAACAGATATTAGGAATGAGAAAAAGACGGTCTGAGGTAGATTGCAAAAGTGAAATACAGTTATTTTATACGTTGGTATAGCCGATAATAGGTTATGGAGTAGAGATATAAGGTCAAAATGAAAGAAAAGAGGTTGATAGTTTACAAGAGAGGTATATATGTATAAGTGGTCGCTGGCCGTATCCTGAAGGACGTCGGGATATACTAGTTTGGTGGGAGATGAAGTGCAAAGGGATAGATTGAGCAACTAAGCATGTTAAAGATGACACAAGTTTGTTGAAAAGCTAATGCAGGGTAAGGAAAGGTAGTTAGCAACAAAATATTTTCGGAAGGTAGAAAAATGAAGATAAAAGGCGATGCAGTTAATGAGGCGGCCAAATGAAACAAGGGAGTTCTTTGGTACTAGATATACAGGACTGGGGTCTAGAGTGAGCCATAAAGGATTTGAGTAAAGAAAGAAAAAAATACAATCAGGAAAAAGATAGGTGATAAATAAGGAATTAAAATATAATAGATATTTTGCCGATAAAAATGGAAGAAGTAACCAAGTATTCAGAAAATAGAAGAAGAGACAAAAGATGGACCAGAATTTCAAGATTTAGATTGGAAAACAAGGTATGGAAGGGATGTATTAGAAAGGAAAAAAAGAAAAGTGCAAAGTTTGCGAATGTAAAGAAGAAGCATAGGAATATGCATGTGCCCGATGTAGGGGAGAAATAGAAGCTAAAGAAAGCTGGTTAGAGAAAGTGGTAAGGATTATAAGGTAGGACGCATTGGGTCAGGAGTGAATAAAGGATTTGGAAGAAGCTAGGGAAGCAAATAAAAATAAATGAATGGATGTGAGAAAATAAAAAACTCAAGTCGATAAAAATAGTAGCGTGAAGATTTGTAAGTTATTATTATGTCAAAATACTAAAAATATAAGTAGATTAATTTTGGCATACACTGTCGCTCTCTTTTGCTTTCGACCATTCTCTCACTCATTCGCCAGTAAATCTAAATTTGCGCTTTTGTAAAAATAGAATTTAGAATTTAGATATAAGAATTACTGCCTTGAAACCATGAGATGAAAACTGAGACTCCGTTTATGTATACAGTATCTTGATCCTAATCTTTATAGCGAAAACGGGGCATTATTTATGAAGTGGTACCACCTGAAAATCTAAAGTATTAAAATTGGATACACAAATTTACATATATTGTAGCGCTATTTTTGTCAAGATCGTGAAATATATACTTTTAATCTTCAGGCTGACGGGCTGCTTAATGACAGGAACTCAAATTTTTAGCTTTTGGCTACGCTTAAGCTCAAGTGTGAATAAATCAGCTCTGGCTTCCTGGATTTCAAAACAATATAAGTGTATCAAAAACCACTTTTAATGCACTTTCAGAGTACATTACTTAAATTTTTTGAAATTTAGAATCAACTTTGATTTGTCGAAATAAAGAATTCGAATCGACATTAAAAAAAGTCTGACTTCACTGTAAAAATCAAACATCAAAATTTCTCTTCGCTTTGTGTTTAATACAAGGTGTATGAGAACAATACAAGTCAGAACCAAGTCAAAAATTTTTTTTGGTAAAACAAGGCGTCTTTTAAGGCGAAAAATTAAACTTGATTGTTGATTCGTATTTGTTAAAAGTATTTTCAATGAAGAAGTACACTTTTTATCTTAGCTTAATTATACACATCTGCTTATTAACTAATTTTCCTCAAATTCACAGGGCATTATTTTTTCAGTCCCATTAACGCTTTCAGGTAGCGGCAGAATGACGGAAAATCCAAAATCAATCTTTTGTTTTACACTAAAAGACATGATGTGTCAAATGCAAGCGTTTGATAAAAAATATAACAATAATCAAGGACAGATTTTAAATTTAAACTAGATTAAATGCTTTGATTAAAGGATTTTATCAGTCTTCAATTTTTCATTTTTATGTCATAAAAAAATGAATTTTTACCATTAAAATTGATAGCAAACATTTTTCTTAGATCAAAAAATAGAATCACCGGCATTTTTTTTGTTACAAGTAAAAAAAATGTTGAATTAGAAACCTTCAATATATATTGTACTTTGAGCATCTTGAAAAGGAGAAATCATTTTAAATACAGAATGTTAAAGATTTGAAAAAAAAATGTCTTCTACGGAACAGTGAAAAATAACCTCATCCGACCATTAGTTGAAATAGGAAAATATGTTTACTCACCAAGAATTATGAAATTGAAACTTTTGTACTCAAACCCTGTAAAGTTTTAATTACTTCAAGAAAATTTAGGTCGTTCAGAAATTAGCAATTTCGAGGTTTTTAATTATGCTTTTTAGAATTCAACCATTTTAATTTCAGTTTAAAAATAAGAAATTTTGAAAGATTTCTAAAATCTTCTGAATTATAAGACTTGATTTTGAGAAATCATTGTCTTAGGTTTTTACTATTTTGAATTTATTCTAAAGGCATTAAATACACATTTTTTAAATTCAAAATTCTTTAAACTGAAATTGTGCGATTATTCCGTCTTTCAAGTTGATATTTTATGATTTTAAAGGATTAGAAAAAACCAGAAAAATGTGCATGTTAAAAATTAAAATAAAACAAAGTAATAATTTTTATTTCAAAACTATTAAATGAAACTAAAAAATGTTTAAAATTGTTTTCAAAATTGCATGTTCAAAATTAAAACAAAACAAAGTAATAATTTTTATTTCAAAACTATTAAATGAAACAGCCTCTTACGGCTTGTAGTATGAAATTTGAAATTGTGAACTTTAAAAAAATAGAAAATTTCCAAGCAATAATTTTTGTAATTAAACCTCTAAAGCGAAAAAACTTTTTGCTCGAAACTTTGAAATTTGAACTTTCATAAAATTGCGCATTTAAAATAATAATTTCATATTAAAATTATACATGGTAAATATGTTTAAAATCAGTATTAAATAATTTTATATTGAGTAAAGGTTAGTACAGAAAAACGAAATAACCCACATTCGGTCGAGTTTTAAAAGAAACAAAAGCCTTAAATGAAATCGAAATTTTAGGTTAATTAAAAAATGAAAGGTGGATTTTCTAATAATTAGTTGCTGTGTAAAGGAGAACAGATTTTTTGTTGAAAATTCAAACAATATTTTCCCAGATATTATTTCAAACACAAGTAGAATTTTTATTGAACAAATAGAAAATTTGCTTCAAGATTTAAAGTCAGCTTTAAATAAAGAAACTTTAGAATCACAAGTCACGTTAGCAAAAAAAGAATGTCCTACATTTACAGATATTCAAAATACGGAAAATATGCTTCTATATAATTATTTATGTTTATATGTGTACATTTAATGTACAATATATATTTTTCGTTAAAATTATTTTTTCTTTCCAATTGACCAAACATATACAATATATAAGACCAACTTTTGAAAATGTATTATTTTATCATAATCACAATAAAGTCTTTTTAATTCTTGAAGCTGTTTAGAACAAAAATTCTGTAGGTCGGTCAACCTTAATAAGAATTTTAAGAGGCCATTAGATGATTTTTTTAACTTCAAGGATTAAGAAGAAAAAATGTTTTCCCAAATGCTTTACATCAATGAATTCTTATTTTTATCTGAGAGAAAATATTTGCCTAATAAATTTTAGGAAATCTATAAGTTATCTTGATGGCTTTCTGGTGATTCAAAAACTTTTTTCTGTTGTTAATAAGGAACACGGATGCAAACGAATGTAAAAGTTTTAATAAATAAAAGTACAAGAAAACCTTGAATCTTTTAATTCTTAGGTTTTACTACATTTTTAGACAAAATTACCTTAAATGAATGCAAATTTTTAACGGTTTCTAAAATCTTGTACCTTTATTAATTAGCACAACGTTTAAAATTTTAATAAGGTGAAATTCATGATTTTCAAAAACATTGCAATTAATAAACTTTTAAATCTCATTTTGGATGTATGCACTTTTAGGAGAAAACAGCAGAGGGCAGAGCTAAGCACATACTTTTTTTACAGTCATTTTTAAATTTTGTTAAATATTGTTTGACAATCTATGAGGTATAGAAGGATTAAAAATTAGGTAAGTTACAATAACTTAGTAATGACTATAAACTATGATGCTTTGTTTATTAATTATTAGAAAAAAGTAAAGTGATAAGAAATATGTCAATGAAAAAATCGTGGGACTAGCCTGACACTTGACTATAATGTCCAAAAAAAGGACACGTTTTAAATTTTTTATTATTGTAGCTAACTTAACCCTTGTTCAAAAAATACACAATTTTGTCGAAGCCGATAGAAAATCGAAATTCGTAATGTTGACACTGAATAGCAATCAAAAGATTAGGCATTTAAACATATATTACAAGAATTCTCTAACCCTTCGGTTGAACCATTTACATCAAAATTCAATTCTAGATGCAGCTCTTTTGGTTTTTGGAATCGCGATCCTGACGCCAAAAATTGATGCATTTACGATTTTACGGAGAGACCAAAATTTTTAGGCCTTCTTACTAGCTTGTGGAATTGTAATTGTTCACCAGTGGACTTGACAACCATGGTTCCTGCTTTTTCAAACAATGCTCATAGATAAACCACTTATATTTTCTTCAAGATCAACACTTGTTTCGTCTTCTTGTAGGTCTCGTCATCAACCTCTGTCAGCTTTGCTTACTCTAGGTGTAGGTCGGGTATGAGGGAGAGCCATCGACAGGGGAATCCGTTAGAAGCTACTTTGAGAGCTTAGTGGGCATCCTTAGAGTATTCTACAATTAGACAGTACAATTATGCTGAAAAAGTTAGCAGAATTGCTGACTTAAACGCAAGCTGGATCCAATTAATAAAGAGGCTAGTATTTTGCTAGAATTTTAAGTGATTATTTTGCTGAGGTTGCGGCAGATAGCACATTTAATATAGCTCGGTCATAAATAGCTCTACTATTCAATAAATAGTGATCAGATAGCACAGAAAGTCGTTTTTTTCAGGGGAATTTACAGATTAAAATCTACATGTCCTAAATACTTAAGAACCTGGGATTCCACACCCGTCCTTGATAAGATTTTTTAGTTGGCTTCCACTCAAATCTTTTAATCTGAAACAACTTTCGAGAAAGTTGTTAATAATATCAGCTTTGGGAACGGGTCATAGAATGCAAACATTTTTCCTAATTAATATAGGTTACCTTAGGTTCTCTGATAATGTAGCTAAATTTTATGTAAAGTCCATCATAAAAACTTTGAAGGTTGGCACCTGTCAATCCTGTCTTATTTTACCATTTTTTTAAATTTTCTCATAACTCTGTCTAGCATGGACGTAAAAACGTTATTTGTACGTCACAAAGTATTTAGGACAAAATACTAAAACGTTGTTTCTCGCAGTTGAGAAATCTCATAGAGTAATAGGTACTTAAACTCTTAGCCGATGGCTTAGATCAGTTTTATTCCAATGTGAAATCGATTAAGCGTTTACTGCGCACAGTGTAAAGCACGCAGAAACGTTTATAATAAACGATATTTTATCGAAAATTGTCTGCTTTAAAAATCTTTTATTGTAATCCTGAAAACAAGGAAAGTGTAATTATACGATCTAAGAAACTTACCTGTATGAATTTTGATCGTGATCATACTACCGTCTGGTTCAAAGAGATTACCTTCTCCTTAATACTATTTTAACCTCCCTCCCCCCTAAGTTCTTCCAAATATCCTTAAGAACTTGAGGAAATTTTTTAAGTAACTTTAAACTAAATAAAGTTTAAATAAATGGACGCAGGGGAGCGCTCTGTTGAATTTTTTTTTGTTTAATCTGAACATTGTGAGTATCTAGCGGAAAGTAGCAAAACTACAATCGCAATCTCTTTGAACAAGGCGGTCGTATAATCACTATCGAACTTGATAGAGGTGAGTTCGTTTGATCGTATAGTTATAGTGAACGATGATATTTAAAAGAGAAACACGATTTTATACAAGCGTGAGAACAAACTTTTAACCTCTGAAAACACTTTATTTAGCGTAAAATGTGCCATGTAATGCAGAATGCCATTAAAATTTATCGATAAAATGTTTTAGTATACAGACGTTTTTTGAATTCTCATTAATGATCCACAATATGAAAATTTTTTATAAGATTTCTAAAAACATGCACAAGTGCGTGTAGCAAGCTTTTGCTAACTGTCCTTTTCTGAAAAAGAGGTGCATCAATAGAATATCGCAAGCGTAGTTAAGAAAAATTACATCTATATACAAAACAAAACTGACAAAAATTTAATTTCATGAAAGTTAAACTTTATTTTAGCAAGCTGAATTGTATTCGTTACTATTATCAAAATTATATCTATATGAATATATTTAAATTTATTTTTCATACATATGTATTTTCGATAACAAATTAATATTCAATAGTCTCAATCATATTAAGTCATAATCAAATTTAAGTTGACCAACCCTCCTTTTTTCGAACCTTCCCTCACCCTTCGTATCTGCATTCTGTTATGAAAACTCAAAAATATGGGTTTCTATAAAGTCGATCCAAACAAAAATTAAAAGGTTCTCGCATCTCAATGCATATAACAAGTGTGGATTTTTTTAAAGCCAGTTTGCGTTGTTATTTTTAGATTTTTTCAATTGTATTAATGGTGTGCAGGATTACGATTTACACGTTCCACTCTAAAATAACGTCGCATTTGTCTATAGTAGCCTACTGGAATTTCTCTTATTTCATCTTTTGTCAATTGGGTAATCTTGCCGCTTTCCATGTTGATTTTTGACCTTACGTTACCAGTCTTACTACCACGAGCTGAGTATATTCCTGTTAGTACATTATTTGTCTCCAGTACTGCATAGACGTCACCATCAGCTGTGGATAATACAATCTGTTCTCGTTTTGGCATAGGTACGTAGACATTTGTTCGCGCAAGTAATCGAAGTTTCTTATTTGCAGGAAAAGTGTATCTTCGCAGTTCGAATACCCAGCGTGGATTTTTATATGAAGTAAGACGAAATGAGTCAAATTGATCACGTTCGAATTGAAGTCCAATAGAAGAATTAATTCTGGTAGGCGGAGTTATAAGCCCAGCTGCAGGAGACCTGGATCTGGCACGAGAAGAATGCTCAGCATAAGAAGAAGACCTAATCGGAGAAGAAGGTCTGGCTGGAGCGGGAGACCTAACAGCAGAAAGATGCCTGTCTGATGAAGAAGATTCGCCACGAAGAACATCAGGAATCTGCTTACCATCAGATGAATACTTATACTGTGAACTTGAAACTGCAAGAAGAAACAGGATTTTTTCATTGCATTTAGGTGCAGAACAAAAATGCAAGACAAAAATAGGCACAATCAGAATAGATTGCACTGGTAATCTTATTGGAAGCTAAACCCGCAATATTGAGGAAAAATTATTTGGCAAGTATCGTAGAAAAGTTTTATTCTAAATTTTTTCCGCAGAATATAACGCGCTTTTATACATAAATGTAGCGGAATTCTCGCAAAGCAATAATGACTTTGCGCAGCTCTACATAGGTCCCATGCGCAAAAAATGCCGATTCCTTGAAATTCGTCGAATTCCGGATTCAATGCCTGATTCTCTGTTGTTTGATCGATAAGATGCGCAATTTCATCAGTCCGACACTTTCAAGTTTTAACACGCGTATAAATTTCACATTTAACGCAACTGGGAACCTTGAAATGTTGGAGGAGAACACACGTAAGCTTATTACGAAAACATGACGATATCTGAATCCGATCAACGTACAAATTTGGTAGCGATGCGGAATTATTCTAAATTTGTGAAAATTTCGGTATTTGAAGGCTACAAGGGTCTAGCCCAAATTTTCACGATATTAACGATGCTTGCTAGCTATTAGATTGTTAAATCAAAACAAAAAAATATTAATGTATCATTAGATTTTGCGAACTTTGGATAGAATAGGGATTTGTTAAATTTTAGTTTTAAATTTCTTAAAAATAATTCAAGAAACCTTTTACATTAGTCCCGATATCGAAGGGTCCTACAAGGATCTGGAACTGTAATAGAACGTCTAATCTTTTATAGGTTCAGGCACCAACCTGGACCCTCAAGAATATGAAAGGTTTGGGCCTGGACCTACACCTTTTATAACTGAAAAGGTACAGGTGCGGACCCGTACTTTGAGAATTTAAAATTTTCGGGTTTGGACCCAGACCCTTAAGAAATTTAAGGGTCCAAGCTGGACCCAGACCCTTAAAAAATTTAAGGGTCCAAGCTGGACCCAGACCCATAATCAAACCTCAAAACGTCGGTCCAACCTAAAAAGTTTTGAGCCCTGGAAAGAAATTATTAAATCTGTTTAGAAAAAATCTTCAAAACGTAACTTACTCGCTCCTAAAATGAAACTCAGGAAAATAGTCGCTATTAAATATCGCTGGTTTATTTCCATATTCTTCATATTCTAAAATTAAATAAGGAAAACAATATTTCAACTTTTTCTTAATATAATAATAAACTCTTCCTTCTTTTTTGACTCGCTTGAAGATCCAATGAAATAGTGAATGAATTGTAAATTTTACTTATTAGAGGCTGATTTGTTGAAACAAGAATTCGCTCTTAAAAAAACGATTCTATATTGGCCGAGATTCTTATCTATCTTATCTTGTTTTCTCAAAGTTTATTATGCGCGTGATTGTGTCGTAAATAAAATTTTGTAATTAATTTTAATGTTCTAAGCATTGAAAATCGCATTTAAAATTCAAAGATAACATCAGTGGATCACACTGGATTTTCAAGTGGGTGAGTGTGAGGGCACCACACCATCTGACCCCTAGAAAAAAAGAGAAAAAAAGAAAAACTGTATCACGGTTAAGAAAGGTTACATCGTATAAAATTTTTTTTTCCCAAGAATGCTGAGATCGATAAATGACATTTTTTTAGGAATATAATACGACTTTAAGTGGCTGTTTTCAGTTTGCTCTTTTAGATTTCATCGAATTTTGTATATCGCAATTTCCAAATAAGGAATTTTAATTTAAAAAATTAATTTTATTAATTGTTTAAAAAAATCAAGAATTCTGTTTATAACGTTCTTTTAAAATGTTTTTAAAATGCAAAAGGATTCTATTCACAACGCCTTGGCTGTACTAAGAAAGTTCATATGTATTTATATATTAATAAGGAATAATATTTTTATGCCCCATTAATTCAGTAAATTAAAACTTTCAAATACACTGAAACTTGAAATTAAGGCGTCCAAGTAAATGTCCTTCTGAGAATTTTCGCCGCGGCGTATTACCCACTCGCGTATATTGCGTAATATAAGAAAATGGTATACAAGCGACTTACTGTTTACGTTTGCATTGTCTGGATTCACGCCAAGACCACTGCGAGCAACGTTCGAGACCCGTCATAATTCTAAGTTTCAGTGCAAGCAATTCTATGTGATGCTAAGCAGTATTGCTTAATGTTTCTAAACATTGTGGATTGAAGACAACATTTTTTATTTTTTTTTTCAAATAC
>JAUELO010000179.1:30413745-30427382 GCA_032357855.1 Amphibolips quercusostensackenii | reverse complement strand
AAGCTCAAATATAGAAATTTACACATTTTTATTCATTCATCACAAATTTTATTCGCAATAATCTTCAACATATTTTCAAATTAAATAATTTCAGAAAAGGTGAAATCTCACTAAAAACATCTACGATGGCAAAAATCTCCTAAGTTCAACTAGGCAAATTTTTTAAATAGTTTCTGGTTATGTCTTTAAAAAAGTGTCCTTGTAATTACATAGATTAATGAACGTTTTCTATAAGGTATTCTATTGAAAATTTTAAGTTAATAATGTTTTTATTGTAAAATAATAAAATCCATCAACGTATCTGAAATATGTATGCATAAAAAAATATTAGTTTGATTGACATCAGATTTTGAATCTTCCATAACAAAATAAGCTGAGACAGGTGAAATGGGAGAACGCATATGTGGTCTATGTATTTCTCTATAAAAATTATCAATAAATTTAAAAACTGTTTTTTCTATAAAAAATTTTATTCAATATGAAAATTTTTCAGGGGTTAATCTGCGAAATTTTTAATGCTAATCTACACACTAAAAATACTATTAATTACCTAGTCAAATTAAACATTAGTTGATAAAAATTACACATCTAGATGAACCATAGTGTGGTAAGGTGAAATTGTTCTTTTTTAATTTTTATATTTTTGAATTTAGAAGAATTTCACACTTTAGTTTTTAATACTACCAAAGCTTTGACAAAAATATTATTTAATAGATTAGCGATTTTATATGTTGGAGAACTTATCTTTTTTAGCAATTTCAACACAATGTTTCTCAACGTAATAAATAACAATTATACAAATTTTTTTACTCTTATAAAAAGGTCATTAATTTAAACAAAAAGATAAACAGTGTTTAATCTAGAAAATAATTTCTTCTAAATTGTCGCATTCATAATTTATTATAAAAAAATATTAATAATGTTACTGATAATGTAAGAAATTTGCAGTTTTTCAGTCATTGTGCAAAAAATCATTTTAACTTCATGTTAGAGTATTCAGAACATTATTTACCGAATGATGAGATCAAAGATTTAAATATCAATTTAAAATGAAAATAAAATTTTAAAAACGTTAAAATAAATTTAAGAAATTCTTTACCGAAGAATGCACATACTAACATTTTAGAAATTCAATTGGATAGCACATAAGCAAATATAAATAATAAACAGAGACTTAATGAAAAATTTCAAAAATTTAAATAATCCATAAGTAATATTATAATAATATATCATTATAATTTAATAATAATAAATAATAATTAATACATATGGTTTTGATATATGGTTTTCATATAGAACCAACTAATGATAAATAATGAAGAATGTACCTCTTAATATACATAAACATACAAATATAATTAATTTAGACTTTCAAGATCTTAGGATTACAAATGCTAGATGTTGTCAAAGATATAGAGCTGCATATTGCTTTGAATAAAAATATAGATAATCGCGTTCGTCAGGACATAGAAAAAAAATCGTACTAATTTTTACGTAATAATAACACTACTGATGTTAAAAGAGTTTTTTACCAAAATATTTAAAAAAACACAACCATTATTCAAATTTAACAAACAATTAATAATCACTTGTGCAGATGAAAGTTACTTATGGGTATTTTTTACAAAGAATCATATCTGTAAAAAGACGCAAGGTTTAATTATGATAGTATGACATATGAAAATTTAAATAAACATCCGCAGCAAGAATTAAAAAAAGAAACTCTTAAATTATTAAACTTATGCACGCAAATCATTTTCTTGCAACAAGCATTTGAAATTGAAAAAAATTAAACGATTTTAAATTAAAAACGTTTTAAACTAAACAAATCCAAATAAAACATTTTTTTTAAAAAGGGTAATATTTTTAATGAAACTAAGAAGGATAATACTCCTATCGTTCTTAAATGAAAAAAATTACAGTGAAAAATTTAAATTACAGAAATTTTGAATTGGAAGATCTCAAAAATTTGAAATTGTGATTTTCGAAATTCGGCTTTCTTTATTTTTAATTATAGAATCTCGAAATTAATTGATTTTAGATTGAAATTACAAAAATATAACAATTTTAGAACGTTCACAATTAACTATTTTGGAATTGGAATTTTGAAAATTAAAAAAATTAAAATTAAAAAAAATTTAAATTGTATTATTTCTAATTAGAGCGTTTAAAATTGAACAATTGAGAATAAAAAATTTCTATATTTAAATAATTTATAATAACAAGCAAAAAAGAATTCAAATATTTTCAATTAAAAACTTAATCAAGAACTGAATCAAATGTTCTAAAGCGTAAGCTTCTGAAATTATAGATTTTTTAATTGTTTTTTTTTTTAATATAATATAATTTAACAATTAATTTCATAAGAAGCAATTTTTTAGAGATAAAAAAACTTCATCGTCATTCTCACCATCAAAAATAAAAAAAGCTTTATCATTCAACTATCAATATAATAACCAATTTAAAATGCTTATTCGATTGAAATTTCAATTTCTATTTGTTTCGAGTAAATTTAAAATATAAAATTTAGCGTTGAATGTAAAAATTATAAACTTTGAACTTACAATTAATTTAAATAACAAAAATTAATTAATTACTGAAGTATTAATTGCATTTGAATTAATTTATATCTAATTTGATTTTGTCCATCCTAATTTTTAACTTTTTATTATGATTCGTTTAATTTTCAACACTTTATTCAGAATGATTTGACGTTCTTAAAATCGTCTAATCAAATATGTTTTAGTCTTAAATGATTCATTTGTAGAAATACTTTTGGAGAAATGTCAGATAATTTTAAAATATTAAATTAAATATCACAAAAAAGAAAACATGAAGAGAATGCTACAAATATAAATAATTCTTATGTTTAAAATTAATTAATTTTGAACTTTTTAATATAATTTATTATTTTTTTTTTTTAATCTGACACGCTAGAAAATTTGAAGTATTTGCAAGTGAAAAGTCATTTAATTTTTAATGTCCGGGTCTTATATCTTCTCACTTTTAAAGCTTGAATCTCAAATATTATTTTCCTAATTTTTCATCGGTTTTAGTTTAAAAAAATTTCAAAAACCAGACAAGTTTGTACGTTTTAAATTAAAACAAAATAAGGAATTTTTAAGGTTTAAATTATTATATTTAAAAATGACTGTTGAGGCTGCCAGAATGAAATTTTCCAATTTTGAAAGATTTAGTAGGTGAATAGTATTGACATTTTTCATATTTGAATTTTAATACGAGTATATAACCTTGTAAAATTTACAGTTGGAAACCTCCATAAATTAAGAAATTTTCGGTAAAATATTTTTTAATTTAAGCTTTGATAGCAGAAAAACTTTAGTGTCATAGTTTCAGACATTAAACTGCTTCAGAATCGCCCATTTTAAACCAAAATTTGAATTCGCAATTACAAGAGTTTCATCATTCAAACTGATTGGATAGATTTTTTTACTAAGAAATGTGATTTCTGTCATATCACATATCTGTTAAATATTATGATCCTATAAAGTTTCATTATTTGGAAAATTTAGGAAATTTCATTTTTTCTGATCACGATATTTTAAAATTGAACAAGTAAAATTTCGCCTAAATGTGTGAGCCTTCTGGAAAAGTTCATACTCATCACATATTGTAAATAAAATAAAAAATTGTTCATTTCTAAATTTTTCCCTTTTTGTTTCCTTATGTTTTGCTAGTCTTCTCTAATTTCTACTTCTCTAAATCTATTTACAAAAATTTTATAAAAAAGTCAGTTCGACAAGAGATCAGCAAGTAACTGAGCAATCTCATTAAAAAAATAGGACTAAAAGAATGGCTCCAAATCAAATTTTTTTCAATTTTTCCTATTTTTTTCATGTACTCTTGAACCGCTTATATAAGAAAAACTATAACACAGTCAACTTTATTTTCCATTTAAATTCTACATGCCGAGTGCTTCAATCTAAGCCATCCATAATGAAAATCAGACTGAAAGAAAAGCTTCCAAAACAGAGCTTTAATAATATAACATAAAAATATATGGTCTTTGGAGATTAGACTTTTTGAAATGTTTTATAATATTTTTATGTAAATTGATTTTTGAACCGTAAATGACCTAACTTGATCTCGAATACTTGAACAAAATTATTTTTAAAATAAAAAAATAAAAAATCCAGGATGCGCTTAAAAAATTAAAAATTGTGATATATATATATATATAAGGTACTCTCGCAAGCACAATGTTTCTATTAATTTAAATAAATTTCAGCTGAAAATCGTCCGGTCAATGTGCTTTTGATCTATTCGACTAGTGGCCATACTCGTAACTTTCAGTACTAAAAGGCTTGATGTACTTTATGCATTAGCACATTTATGTAATACAAATTTAATCAAACATTTTTAAGTATTATTTTGGAAATTATATTTCAATTACAGCAATGAATTCTACTACAAACGATTTTTGTTTACCTTCTTGTATTTCAAGTTAAGTTAAAATTTATCACATACATTTGTGAGGAAGCATCTTCTATTTATCAAATGGTAATTGTATGAACAATAAAGGTGTTATATTCCAGAAGTTTAGCACGCGAGATAAACAGTTAATTCGAAAAGTTAGGGAGGATAATGTTCATCTGTTTTGTGCAAACATAAAGCGTGATGCATCAACTCTAAAGCGTGAATTTCGATTCATAGTCTACACAACACTATACCCGTCATCTCAAGCCACAGCGCCTCGTTTTGAAGACAGGACTTCTAATCTGAGTTGAAAATGTACAAACACATATGGCAAGGAAAGCACTCCCTTGGTACAAGTTTCAACGTCTCCCAAAACAGTCATCCGACAAATGCAATACTGTACCATCTTGAACTATAATTCACTGATAAACAGTCTTGGTCAACTTTAATCACTATCACAAATTTAGTTCAGAATGAAGTACAACATTTCTGCAACTGTACTTTTTGTTAAAACATGTTGTTTGGTAACAAAAATGTATAAAATTCATTAAAAAATACAGTTGAATACAAATAACTCCGGGAGGACGGTTGGCCTAATTGGATTCATATTATATCCATCGTATATAAAGCTGTCCTTATAACAGATGAAGATAACTTAAAAGAAGGTTTATATAATTTTATGCAAATCTTAGTACGAAACGATTGCACAGACAAAAATTAACTAAAGCAATCAGAAAATATCAACAAAAAAAAAAATAAGTCAACCCAACCTACTACTGAAAGAGAGAAAAAAACGATAACTATCCTACCCTACATCCAAGGTATCACAGAACAAATAGGAAGAATTCTGAACGATCACAATATAAAAATATATTTAAACTATCTAGGAAAATTACACAACTTCTAAACAACCCCAAAAATTAAAAGGCACCTTTCAGTGATGTGGGGGTATATAAACTGCCTTGCTCTTGTGGCAAAGTCTATATTGAAAAAATCGGGAGCGCGGTAAACCAAAGTGTCAAGGATTGTAGAGAAGCAATCTAAATCCTAAAACTCCCTAATAACATCAATAGAAACAGTGGATATAATATCAATCCAAATAAGCTTTCCGTCCTTCCGGTTTTGAAAAAAAATACTTCATCAGCCAATCAAATTTGAGCAGTCTCCAAAATGGGTCGCTTTGGCCAACCACAGGCAAGATTTGTAGTTTTGCACAAGACTGGACCCCGAAACACCTCTTTTATTAAAATCTAATAATTCTTGTGCATTTTATTAATTTCTTATATATCGCTTCAATTCCACAAAATTTAAGTGAATTCTTGTAAATTTGTTTCATCTCCTTTAGTTAAATTGACCTATTCTGATTTGTCTTCAATTCCACTTGATTTTTGTTGATTCCTTTAAATTTCCTTGAATTCTTTTTTCTATTTTCTTTTGCAAATCTTTGAATTACTCTTATCTTACTGCAGTCCTAAAAAATAAAAATTAATTTTTTGAATATTTTCGTTTTGGTTGAATTTATAAATTTCTTTAGATTTTTCCATTCACTTGAAGCATTCTGAATTCGATTCAGATTCACTTAGATTTTCTTTAATTCTCGAAATTCTCTCAAAAAATCTCAGTTTAATTTCCTCAAATTCATTTATATTATTTTGCATTTTCTTAAACTTGGATTAAATATGTTTGGTTTTACTTCATTTTAATTTTTTTTAAATTCTTTGCATTTTTAATGCACATCAATTCTACTAAATTAAAATAAATTTTCGTGAATTCTTTGGATTCTTTCAATTTACTTAAAATGTTTTGAATAAGTTTAAATTTCACTTAAATTTTTTAATTCTCTAGATTATTCTCAATTTTTTTGAACGTGTCCAAGTTCTTTCGTATATTTTTTTTAATGCTTCTGATTTTACTTAAATTTCACTTTCGTACAGCTTTTTATGATTATTTTCTTCTTTGTTGTAAAGATCTGCAAAATGTTACGAAAAATGACAGGATTTGACTTTTTTTTGAGTCGATAAAAACATTATAAACTATTCTCAATTTCAAAATAATTTTGAATTATTAGTTTCATAATTTAACGCCCTAATTCAATTTCAGTCCCTATTCGAATATTGTTTTAATCTAAAATATTCCTTTTATAACTCATTGTGACTGAAAATTTTAAATTAAGGGAAAAACATTTTTTGAAAATTGAGCGATATCTCACTTTTTGCTTGAAATAGATAATTATAAATTAAATAATATTAACTGAACAATTCCAAACGAAATTGTTTAAAAAGTCAAGCCTTAACTCGTTAAAATATATTATTGAATTTTGTTGCATAAATAACAATTTAACAATTAATAATTTGCAAGATAATTGAAGTTAGATTGGGAGATAACGACAAGTTTTAAAAAGATTTAAGCCTGATTCAAAACTGGAAAATATTTCAAAAAATTAAAAAACGAATGTAGATTTTTAAAGATTTGTAAATGAGATTTTCAAGCCTTTAGATTTTATAAAAATAAGAAACCTTTCTAAAGATTTTTGGGAAAATTTAAAATTACTTTTTATCTTTAAAACAAGATTTAAGAAAACATTTAAAAAAATAAAAAAAACAAGTTTTGATGAATAAATAACAATTGAACAATTATTAATTTGAGAAATAATCGAGTAGGTTGAAGATATATTTTGAACTTTTGAAAAGATTTCAAAATAAGTTAGAACATTGAAAGACAAAAAACATTTAAAACACAATGCAGATTTTCAAAGATTTGCCAAACAAAATCTTTAAGTTTTTTAAGAATTTTTAAATGTTTGAAGTTAATTTTTAAAATTCATGAAACTCCCTAGAACAACTAACAATGATTTTTTTGAAAATTCAAATTTAAAGGAATATTTGAACAGATTTCAAAAATGTTAAAAAAAGAACCTGAAAGATTACAAGGCATTTTTTTTAATTTTGCAGGGTATTAAAAAAATTGTAAAGTTTACTGTCTAATGTATTGCAGTTTGTATTTACAAAATTTTAAAGCTTATTCGCTTTTGATTCTAAAATTTGTAATACAAGAGTGGTCAGAGATTCATTTTACACGCGTAATTTATTGAGCGTAAGAACTAAAAGTTTCAAAGATTTAATTTAAAAAATTTTTAATTGGAAAGTATTTCACTAAAAGTGTTTTAATATGCAGTTTAGTTTTTATAAATTTAAATGAAATATTAATTATCTTTAAGAGTTCAAATCTTTTAATGTCAATGACCGTAATCAATTATTGTTTAATTGTTAAATTTTCATTTGTTCTAAAAATTTGTTCTTTTTTGCAAGAGAAGAACAAATAATAAGAGAATTGCAATCACATATTTTTAAATAACGCATGGTGCATTGTCCCATTGCATTATTCTAAATATTTATTATTCCAGGTCAAAAAAAGACAATTTTTCGGCTACAAACCTGTAAATTTCTGTAGATTCTTCTAGTTGTAAATTCGTTCAGGAACTCCAACATCAATAAAATAAAAAATGTACAAGAAATACTAAAAAAGTACAAAATTCGTCTGAATAATAGAAAAAAGTTGTACTTTCCTCTGCCCTAAAAGGAAAACGCTATCAAAACGTTAAAGAAATAGAATGCCACGAAGCAGCTGTTAGCTTTTTCGAAAGGTCTTTAAAGAGTGTTACCGAAAGTGGACAGATCGCTGGAAACAGGTTGTGGCTTATAAATGAAAGTGATTACGAGAGGATAATATTTATCTTCACCAGAATTAACTTTTGCTTCTAATATACTATGTGGTCGTATACTTTTCGGATAGACCTCTTATGAGGAGAGTAATGTTAGGTCTTGGTATTTCATACCGTTTCTACTCAAAAGTCTTTCGAGCCTATTTATTTTAGATTGATAAAAAATATATTTTCAATATTGTTTATATACAAAAGTATTATTTTAGGTTGAAGCTTAAAGGAATATTTTTCTGCGTCCGAAGGATGCTTTTTGACAGGATCCGGACAAACGCAATACTCTTTCAAATTTAAGAGAATGCTAATATCTCGGGTACTCTATAAGTATCATATAATATAGAAAATTTTTCGTAATTTTTTACTGTGATATTATAAGCAAAGTTTATTAAAGGCTGTTGTAAATTAAAATTCTGAAAAAAATTACAAAAATAAAATAAGGCTGAACGAATAAATACACCGGTTATACCTGATACTTGATACTGCCTGACTATGACACTCTTTTTGTACTTAAAAAATGCTTGAGTTGATTTATTTTGAATTAAGAACAAATATTTCTCTTGATGTAAAAATCTTATAATTGCATTATTTATAATAAACATTTTAAGAAATATTCTTTTGTGTCAAAAGGATTTTTTAGCAGGATTTTCATTTTTTTCAAAGAGAATCTTTCTTCCAGCAAACATCTTTCTGTCACAAGCTACACCTAATTTTGCTGCTGGACCATTTTTTTTTTTTTTGAGATACTCACATCGTTCAAAACAAAATAGAAAAAAAGGACAATGTTTTTGTTTCAAAAGCAAGAAAAAAAGTACAGTATTATTAAATTTTTTAATTTTTTAATTTTGAAATTAACATAGAGTTTTCAATGGAAAAAGCTGGATTCTTGAAAAAAAGGACAAAAGAAGTACTTGATATTTAAATATTGTTGCATAAAATTTTTTCACCTGTAATAAAAAAAAAATTTTCATCAAATTTGTTTTACTTAAAACTTTTAAATTCCCCCCCCCCCCTCCGAAATATTTTGTCTAGACACTGCATGAAAAAAGCAAATTTTTTAATTTTCATGCTAAAGACGGTGTTTTCCTGAAATTTTTCTAACCTTATTTTTTTTTTTTTTTTGATCTGGGACAAATTTACAAGTACTTTATAACTCACTTTAAATGTTTCAAATAATGATAATTTGTTCAGGCGATTTTTCCCATCTAAAAATCGTGAAAAAAGTATAATTTTTTTGGAATGATTAATACAGCTGATTATTTCAAAAATAGTATTTCTTTCTTAAAACATTATGTAATTACTTAAACAATTATCTTCAACTCAAACAATTTTCCCTTCATCTACCGCAAAAACTAATATTTTTTTGGAGTTATTGACACAATTATCGTTTTTGAATGCTAATTTATTTTTTATTAAAGACAATATTAAAATTTTTGAAACTATCCTTATTTGGCTAAAAAATTTGTTTCTCCTGTAAGTTTTGAAAGTTCACTATTTTTCATAAATAGTGATGCAGTTTATGAAAATAAATAGTAAAATATAATTAGAAAATATGTTAAGCAAAAAAGAGGCCTCTTGATATTTATTACCTGCATCATTTATCACGAAAAATAATAACTGTTTACAATTTACAGAAACAAAATATTGCTTTAATACATAATGAACCTTTACATTACTAAAAATCAGTTTAACAATGCTCGAAAATTTATTACTGATCAGATAAAAATAATTATCGGTTAATTTTTTTTTAAATACCGCCTTTAAAGTGAATTTTGCATGAAACTGCTATTTTGCATTTTTATGATATTTTTCTGTCACAATGCAAGGGAATTTGGAGTTTTAAAATTAAAAGCTTTTGAGTGAGAATTATTTCTTGTAAATTTTTCAAAAGGCGACTAAACTTTAATCTGCAATAAGTTTAAAACAAGTACTTTTTTCCTATTTTTTCAAAAACTGAAATTTTAACATTTGAAACTCTATGTTAATGTCAAATTTAGCCAGCCTTATATTTCACTGATAGTCTTAGTAATTTTATTATATCGCACAAATTTAGAAAAATGCAAAACTGCTCTGCACTTCATAAATATTTTATAATCTAGAATCTCTTCTGCAATTTTTACTGCCATGCAATCATGGAAGTTCATAACAACATACGGACAATATGAATTTTGAACAAAATAACTAGAATTTTGAAAAAAAGCACTGTAAAGACGAGAGAGATTTTTTCTCTGCATCATTTTTTACGTATTCTGTTTTCAAATAGGATAACTTCATCCTGTTTTTTTTTTAATTTAAAGCAAATTACTCGGGGTTCAATATCACTGGAGACTGTTTTCTTTAGTCTAATTTTAAAACCTAAACTAGTACAGAAATAATACTATATTATATTATTTTATTGTGAGTTCCTCTTTGCTGGCACAAAATTATTCTTCTTGATTGAAAATTAAACTTATTTGGTAAAAATTTATTTTATTATTTGAAGAGCCATCTCTCTTTCTGAAAATTCAACTATTTTGTTGAAAATTGTTTCTCAAATAATTTGCTTAATTAAAAATTTCAATATTCTATTTTTGCTTAAAAATTTAACTTCATATATTTATTCGTGAATTTATCTTTGTTTGGCAAAAATTTGATCTTCATTCTTTAAAATTCAGTTACTACTTGTTTGAAAATTTAACGTCTTTGTTAATAATTTATTTCATTATATGAAGATCAATCCCTATGGCTGAAAATGTAATCATTTTCTTTTCGTTTGAAAATTAATCGTATTTAGTTAAAAATTTAACAACTTCGTTCAAAATTGATGGATTTTATAGTAAGTTCGTCTTTTTTTGTACAAAGTTAATCTTCTTGATTAATAATTAAACTTCTTTGTTAAAAACTTATTATTGGATGTGCCATCTTTCTTGTTAAAAATTAAACTATTTTGTTAGAAATTGTTTTTTTTTAATTACCTTTTCTAACTGAAAATTTTATTATTCTATTTTTAACAATTTGATTAAAAATACATGTATTTTATTGTGTATTTATACATTTAGTAAAAAATTAATCTTTTTGGTTGAATATTCCAATAATACTTGGTTAAAGATTTAGCTTATTTGTTCAAAATTCATTTTATTGATTAAAGATCCATCTCTCTGGTTAAAAATTTATTCACTTTTTCAGATTAATTTTTTTCATAATTATTTATTCAACTTGAAATTTTATTATTTTGTTTTTGATTTAATCATGACAGGTTTTCCTCAAAAATTCAATAATTTTGTTAAAAATTAATGAATTTTATTGTAAGTTTGTTTTTTCTAGTACAAAATTCATCTTCTCAATTGGAAATGGATTTTTTAAAAATTTATTTTATTACTTGAAGAGCCATCTCTCTTGCTGGAAATTTAACAATTTTGATAAATATCGGTTCTTAATTTAAATAATTTTTAACTAAAAATGTCAATATTCGATTTTTGATTGAATATTCAGCAATTTAGTTGAAAACTTATATATTTCATTGTAAATTTTATTTTTCGTAAAAAGTTAATCTTCTTTGTTACAAATATTATTTCTTTTGTTAAAAATACATTTTATTATTTAAAGAATAATCTCTCTGTTTAAAAATTTAACTACTTTTTCAGATTAATTTTTTTAAATTAATTTTTTAACGTAAAAGTTATTGATTTTGTTTTCGGTTGAAACTCAATCGTTTTTAGTTGAAAATTTAACAATTTCGTACAAAATTGAAGATTTTCTAGAAGTTTCGCCTTTTTTGGTACAAAATTCATCTTCTTATTGAAAATTGAACTTATTGTGAATTTTTCTTGTTAAGTGGAAAATCAGTTTTCTTAGTTAAAAATTTAGTTACTGCTTAGTTCAAAATTCAACTTCTTTGTTAAAAATTCATTTTATTAACTGAAGATCTATCTCCCTGGTTGAAAATTTATCTTCTTTTTTATATTAATTTTTTCTAGAATTAATTTTTCAACTGAAAGTTTTATTATTTTGTTTTTGTTTGAAAAGTAATAGGTGTTTGTCGAAAATTTAATAATTTTGTTAAAAATAGATGAAATTTTTTGTAAGCTTATCTTTTCTGGCACAAAATTAATCTTCTTAATTAAAAATCAAATTTCTTTGTGAAAAATTTCTGTTATTATTTGACAAACCATCTCTCTTGCTAAAAATTCAACTATTTTGTTACAATTTTTTCTTTAATAATATTTTAAACTAAAAATGTCACTATTCTATTCCTGATGAAAAAGTCAACAATTTGGTTGAAAACTTATATATTTCATTGTAAATTTATCTTTTCTGGTAGAAAGTTTATCTTTTTTCTTGAAAATTCACCTTCTTTTGTTAAAAATTTATTTTATTATATAAAGATTTATCTCTCTGTTTGAAAATTCCACTAATTGTTTTGATTAATTTTTTTTTAAAAGAATTTTTCGACGTGAAATTCATTTATTTGTAAATTTATCTTTTTTAGTATAAAATTAAACTTCTTGACTGAAAATTCAATTATTTTTTTGAAAATTGAACTTCCTTGCTAAATATTTATTTTGTTATTTGAAAATCCATCTCTTTGTTTGAAATGCAACTATTTTTTCGAAAATTCGTTATTCATTTTTGAACAATTTTTTTATCTGCATATTTAATTATTCTATTTTTGGTCTTGAGTTCAACGGTTTGGTTGATATGTATGTCTTTTATTGTAAGTTCGACTTTTTTGGTAGAAAATAAATTTTGTTGATTAAAAATTAAACTAATGATTTGAAAATTAAACTTTTTAATAAAGATTAATTTTATTATTTGAAAAGCCCTTTCTTTTATTAAAATCTTGATTACTTATTTAAAAATTAAAATTTTTTGTTGAAAATTCACTTTCTTATTTGAAATTTCATTTCTCTGGCAGAGAATTCAATTATTTTATTTTATTTTTTTTCCAATTAATTTTTGTGACTGAAAATTTTATCATTTTTTTTTTTTTAAACAAAGATACAATGTCCTCGTTTTAACTGGAAATTTCTGAATTTTCCTATTTTTTTTAATTTACATTTACTATAGAAAGCAAATAATACTTTATATATTATATAATATTTCAGCTATTTTCAATATTTTTCAAATGTAGAAAATACCTTCATCATAAGAGAAACGAACTGTTTTTAAATCAATTTAAATAATAATCCTATTTAGAAAAAAGTCAGAGTATTGACCAATTCATTATTGTTCACTGTTAAAATTTTAACATTTTTTATATCAAAAATTGACATGGGCTCGCGCTAAAAGCGCGCGCATGGCGATCGGGTACTTTATAATCTAGATCTTTTCTTGTATTGTTTACTGTAATATAATTCGGAAAGTTCATTAGAATCTGAGGCTTATTGAAATTCTGAACGAAATGACAGTAGTCTAGAAAAATATCCGTACAAATAATGAAACTGGTTATACTTAAAGCTTGGTTGCGTCTGACTAGTACACATCACCTCTACTTGAAATTAGCCTT
>JAUELO010000179.1:30391422-30405955 GCA_032357855.1 Amphibolips quercusostensackenii | reverse complement strand
GGCTCAAAACACGAAGAAAAGAAAGATTCCTTTATTCCACTTTTGAGAGAATTTCCGTAAAAGATAATATATTGCCCTCCCTTTTACACAGAGAGGAAGAAAGGGAGAAAGAAAGACAATTTCTATGCACAGAAAATCAGTCAACTCAGTTTGGAAAAAGTAGCAGGATCACCTGAAGCCTTTGAAGATAGAAAAATCTACCTTCAGACACATAGAGGATTTATAGATTATTAAAGCACTAAACTCAGTTAGACAAGTGAACTTGTCTAACCTGCCCAATGCAGTTAATAATCGAGCAAAAGGACTCGAGGTCAGATATAGAGGGTAAACTCCCTAATCGACGTCGAACCAAAAGTTGCTCCTTGTTGTCTACGGCTCACTGTCGAGCCGCTGACTAAAGATTTTTTCCAGCGCAGTCGACCCTCTCAATTCTCGCTAGCGAAACCTCCCTACCCTGATACCCCTGCGTGGGTGGAAGTTCTCGTCATGCGCCTTTGCACTGTTTTGCGTGCCCCTGCACCTTCTTAACCTTCATCGCTCTTGTACTTGCGTATTGTCTATCTCCAGGCTTAGTCTGTTAAACGAGGGTTGCAATATACACATGTACTTCCCTTTATAAAAAAGGTTACTTTATCTAATTTTGCATTCTTTAGTAAAAAAATTGACAAACATTCAATAATTTTTTTTATAATAGCAATAAAAAGCAATAATTTTATTAAAAAAACAGAAACTTTGTTTCCGATTTTAATATTTATTTTTGTGGATTAAATAAAAACACTGATATTATTAATCACGATTATTAAGATAAGGATTATTTTTATTCATAATTTAAATAATATCAAGATTATTTAGAGTTGTATATACAATATTCTTTTATAGATTGAATAATTGTTGATATATTTTTCAAAATTTTGAATAAATTTATTTTTTATTTGGTTAGAATTGAAAAGAAAAACTAGATTTAAATCCAATATATTTCAAAGAAGATTTAAAAATTTGATGAATTTCAGGCTACATTTGTGTTTCACATGTAAAATTGGTATATTCAAATCAAAATCAATATAATTTGAAAAAGATTTAAAATCTTTTAACTATTTAGAGTTTCGTTTGTGTTATTTGTCAACAATTCGTATTTTCTGTCAAAAAATTATATTTCAAAGAAGATTCGCATTTTTTGACAGTTGTAGGTTGATAAATTTAGTAAAATATAAGACTATGATGATATTTTTAAGTAAAAAATTAAAAAAATAAAAAATTCAACTATTTTGTTACAAATCCGATTTTTCTGTATGAAAACTTATGTAATTTGATTGTCATTAATTTTTATTATAACAATGCAACTGTTTAAAAAAAATTATTGTGCTTTTGTTGAGAATTCAACTAATTGTGTTTTCACTGGAACTCTCTATGGATTTTAAAAAAGATTTACAGTCTTTTGAAACAATTTTATGTTATGTTAACATTTTTCACCAGAGTGCGGTTATTTTAAACAAAAACCCTAGTTTTAGATGAAGATTTGAAATCCTGAATAATTTTTATTTTTATAACGTTTTTCGTTACTATTTGCTATTGTTTATAAAAACGCATTAAAAGTTAATATACTAGTTTTTATCTATTATAAAGAAAAATATTTTCTTTGCTTTTATTTTTTATTCTGGCAGATTATAAATACATAAAATACAAAATTTACCTAGAAAAAGTAATTTTACATTATAATTTAAAAATTACGTTTTTTAGTATACAATAAAATTTGAGAATGTATTTAAAAAACAAGTAAAAAAGTCACTTGTAGAGACATCAGGATTAATTTATATTCAAGAATGTCATAACGAGAATGTAACGGTACATTAATGCGAAAGTGGTTTTAAAAATTAATTTTTTAATTAATTTCGGCCCTTAGATTAGTTTCATTAAAAAGAGTGTACTGCTCTGAAACAATTGTTAAAAAGCTGTTGTTTGTCTTTTTGAATTCACAGCAACGATGCTCACTTTTCCTTTGAGCCTGTGCCCTATTTTTTCCTTTCATGTCAGATTTTACGCTGGTTCATGACTCGCACGTCCATTCGGTTTCACACCTTCTCATAAAATCACTCATCCTCGAATTGAAGATGACCTTCCAATGTACTCTCGTACAACTGATGCAGCGAGCACTCAACGGAAAAGCAATTCTCAACACCACATATACCATTTTACGAGGCTCCTTATAGGAGTCTCAATTATAAAATAGATTGTAAAATTATTTTTTTTTTCTTGAGATAAAACTTTTATTTTATTTTATTGCTACAACCTTTATTTCTTCTAATTACTAAACTAGAAACATCAATCAAAGAGTTAAACTTTCAAGAGAAAGAGACGATTTTTCAACAAAATTGTTGAATCTTCAAGCAAATGAGTCGAGTTTTCTAAAAGACAGTTGTGTTAAAAGAAATTAATTTTTCTCTCAAAAATTAGTAAAATTAGGCGCTGTGCTTCCTTGGCTCTTGACTTCTATGTCCTCTCATTCGCCCTCTCCTACTCTCCTACTCTCCCTACCATCACTTTATTTTCTCCTCGTCAAAATTTCTTCCTCTTTTCCCTCGTTACAACCTTATTTTCCCTCTTCTGATTTCCCTTACTTCCACTACTCACCTTCCCTTACTTCCACTACTCACCTTCCCTATTTCCCCTCATTTTTTCCCACTTCCACTAATGCCCCACCGTTCCCCTATTTCCCCTCCCCTAAGTTCTATTCAGTTCTTCTATTACCCATCCCCTTATTTACTTTCGCTTAACCTCCTTGAAGAAACTTTAAAAAGAGGAATGTTAATTTTAAATAAAAAAGATGAATTTTCAATAAAAATTTACTTTTTATCGTAATAGTTGAATTTTCAAGAAAATAATTGAACTGAAAAAAATATTTTTATTTAAAACCAAGTCTTTGAATTTTTGACTTACAGAGCCAAATTTTTAATCATGTAGTTGAATTTTAAAAAAGAATTATCAACAAAATATTATAAGATTCGACCTACAGAGTTTAATTTGAAACAAAGTGGTTAAATTTTCAGACAGGAAAGAACAATATTTTCAACAATTGATATTTTAAAGAAGAGTTCTAAATTGTTCAATTTTGAAACCAAAAAGACGTTTTTTTAACATAAAACTTTATTAAATAAGCTAAAAGACAAATTTTTTACAACACAGTTTAACGTTTAGTGAAAAAATTTGAATTTTTAACAAAAGAGGTTGATTTTAACTAAATAGTTGAATTTCAAACTTGAAATGAATAATTATTTACAACATAAAATAACAAGTATAAAAGACGATTTTTCTCCAAAAAAATATAAATTATGAACTAGAAGTGATGAATTTTTAATTGAAGCAGACGAATTTCCAACTGAGCAGTTGAAAATTTAACACACGAAGGTTCAATTTCAACTAAATGGTAGAATTTTCTAACAAAAAAAAAAAAAATGATCAGCGGAAAATATATAAATTGATATTCCAACCAATAAAATTATTTAATTTTAAATTCAGAAATAGCATTTTTAACTACAAAAATAGAATTTCTACAAATGTAGATGAAGTTATGAGAGCGCGACTGTTTGTTCTCGCGCTTCGCGCTCGACAATATAATTACCTCGCGTTGCGCGCTTGGTCTTTGTATTTGTCCCACATTCAGGCACAGTCCTTTGAAAATTAAAGGTCAAAATATCGACAATTGTAATCTGGTGATTGGGAATTCTCTTTTGTTATGCTCCTTTGCTTTAACGAAAATGAGAACTTTTCTACGTAATGTTTAACACCGTTATATCAATATAAAGTAATTTCTAAAAAAAAACATGAATTTCCTAACAAATGTATGAATTTTAAAAGTAATGTTTGAACTCGTAGTTGAAATTAAGAAAATAAATTCTAACAAAAAATAGAACAGGTGAATTTTCAGTAAAAAATACATTTTTAGCTAAATAAAATAATACGCAACAAAATAGTTTTATTTTTAACTGAAGATATGAGTTTAAAATCAAGAAGATTGAATTTCTATCAAAAAAGATGAATTATTCACAAACAATGAAATAGTTCAATTTTCAATGAAAGTAATAATTTTCAATTAAAAAAATAAATATTCAACCAATAATATAGCTTGACTACCAACAAGACTAATTCTCTACCAGAAAAAGATTAATTTTCAACAAAATATAGTGATTTTTAACCAAGTGTTTGAATTTTTAACTAAAGAAGATAAACTTTCAACCAAACAGAAAAAAGTTAGGTTTAAAAAGGAAAGGATTTTTCAATCAAAAAAATATATTTTAAACAATATACTTGAATTATTAACCAAATAAATAAATTTGTAGCCAAAACATTGCATTTCTGACAAAACATAGATGAATTTCTGACAAAAAATTAAATAGTCTAGGTTAATTTTCATTGATTAAAAAGTATTCTTAATAGAACACTAATGCTCAATCAAACAGACAATTTTTTTATTAAAAGGATACATTTTTATCTACAAGCTTAATTTTCTACCAAAAAAAAATTAATTTTTTAATAAAGTTTTGAAAATTGTAAAACAAATGTTTTGAAGGAATTTTCGAAATAATAGTTAAATTTTCAACTATTTAAAAAAATTTCCAGCAAGAATAATAATTTCATACACAAAAAATTCAATTCTTATCGAAATAAGGGAATTTCAAAGCAATTTAACCATTTTAATTTACGATTTTTAACATGATTAAAATATAAACTAAAAAAGATGAATTTGCAGCCAAAAATGAAATAATTTAAATTTAGTTGGAAAAAATTAATTTTTTTTTGCAAAAAATGTAAAAAGAAAATATTTTACTTAAAAAAAAGAAGATTTTCAACAAAATGATAAATTATCAACCAAGAAGGTTCATTTCTAACAAAATAGTTCTACTTTCTACTAAGTACTTAAAGTTCTGACCAAAAAAGATGAATTCTTGAATAAAATATAGTAGTTGATATTTCAACCAAAAAAGAAATTTATCAGAATCTGAAAGCAGATGAATATCACTAAGAAATACAAATTTTCAACAAAAATGTTCTATCCTTAACGCCAAAAAACCACACGTCCTATCAAAAAGTGGTCGATAAGAAATTTTCAGATTTGCTTTGAAGGCACACTTTTTGCTATATTATTTTCTTCTTACCTTGCGTCGTTTTTCCGAAAATTCAGTTTTCTCATTGTTATTGTCATTTTTTACGAATAAAACAAAAACTACACATGCTATCGAAAAATAATTCATAACAAATTTGTAATCATTTTTAGGGTAAACAAATTTTCTTTTCCTATTTTTTTGTATCGTATGTCGTTTTTCTGAAAATTCAATTTTTAAATTGTAAATAATGGAGTAATTTACGAATAAAATAAAATGCCGGGGGTTGGCATAAGTAAAATTTAAAAAAAAAACGTATTTTCATACAAAGTATAGAATCCTCAACAAAAAAAGATTATTTTTAGCCAAACAGTTGAACTTTTAAGAGAGAAAAAATAAATAAAAACTTTATCAAAAGAGAAGAATTTTTAACCAAGAAAGATTTTTCGTTTAAAAGAGAAAACAAATAACAAACAAATTTTAAAAATTTTTTAATAAAAAATTCGAACTTTTTGCAAAACCTTGTCATTTTTTGACAGAAAATATAAATTTAAAAAAAAAGATTCCATTTTTAACAAAATAGTTAAATATTTTGCCAAAATAATCCAGAGAGTTTTGAAACTAAAGAGGCGAATTTTTCACAAAGCAGTTTAATTCTTAATCCAGATAAACGCTTTTTCTACCAAAAGTTAAATTAAAAAGCAATGTGAATTTTCAATCAAAGAATGTTAATTTTCAACAAAAAAATCAGTTTTTAACCAAAGATATGGACCTTTAAATGACAGAATAATTTCCTAGCAAAGTAGTTAAACTTTTGACTAGTTAAATTTTCAACCAAGAAGATTTTCCTACCAAAATTGTAATAGTTAAATTTTTAGTTCAAAAAATAAATTTTTGATTGAAGGAAAAAAGAAATTTTAAATGAAATATTTAAATCTTCAACTAATTTAATATATTTTTAACAAAGTAGTTGAACTGTTAACTAAGTGATAAAATTTTAGAACAAAAAATATCAGGTATCTATGAAGAAAGAGTAAGAAATCGGACATTGTATCAAATCAGTTACAATTTTTAAACAAAAATTTTATTTAAAAAATCTTATTGAGAACAGAAAAAATGGTCATAAAAAAGTTTCTGGAACTGAAAATTTTAACATTTCAGATAATTTAAAATTGAATTTGTTACAGTTAAACGAATTTTTCATTTAAAAAATTCCAAACTCATTTTCTTCAGAACAAAAATATTTTTTGTTAAAATGTACTAAAAAAATTTTTAACTTGTAAAGAAATAACATGGAAAATTTTTAAGGTAATGAAATTAAAAAAACATAATAAATTTAAAATAATAATGATGATTTATCCATCCAATTTGAGGCTAGTCACTATAATTGAGTAATAAGTAGTATAAGTAATGATAGAAAATTAATCTAGGTTTGACATAAACATCCTTATTATTTTCAATTTTTCAAAATTATAATAGAAAGGTATAAAATACCTCTAAAATTAATCTATTAATTAAAAATTTTAATTATTTATCGAAACGACAATTAATATCATTTCAGTAATATAATTAATAAATAAATTCAAAGATTATTATACTTAGTTATTACGAGATGCTGATTATTTGAAATAGAAAAAATATTTTATAGTCCGTAAAAGCAATTAAAATGGGTTGCTCGTTAAAATTTTTTCAGAGTGATCACATTTTTTTTATTTTTAAAATCTCCAGCAACACACATTGTATAGTTTGATTATGAGTCGTTGCAAAAAAGTTGAAAATTTTTCAATCCCCAGTGTGTTCCATATTTCCATTGATTCATAAAAAAGTTTAAAAAATACGTGAATATATGACTTTTTATAAAATTCAATCCGAATTTTAATTAAAACTTGAGATCGTGCAAATATTTTTTTTTGTCTTTTTGACAATCAAATGATGAGTAATTTTCTGAATCTAATCAATAGAGAAAATAATAATTATGATATAATACCCCAAAAAAATTATTATCCAGTTAGTTTTTGTTATGTATTATTTTATGCTAATTCACTATTTCTTCCGCTGCTTTTATGAAATAAGCCCTTTCTGAAAATCTCTGCTCAGACACAAATGAGGGAATTCAAATTGCTACTTTATTGTTTCTACCCTTCGTGCTGAAATTACAAAAACATATTTGTAGTCCCCTTAAATTTCACTGCAAGCGTCGACAGCGAATTTCTCGTAAAATTGAAGAGTGAAAGGATTTGTTTTAAACTTAATGAGCTTTTGAGAGAAGTTCTATATTTTCAAAATGCACTTTAAATTCTCCCTACTAGATTTGTTCCGAAATGTACAGATGTAATATTCTGTACTTTATTATTTATTATAAAGTTTTAAATAAGAAATTACAATTCTATATTATTTTTGAAAGTAAAAAATATGGTTTTCTTTGTACTAGATTCTTTCTTAGTTTATAGGCTCGTGTCCTAATTTTATTTTACTAAATTAAAATATGGCTTATTGTTTTCAAATTTTATTTAAAAAAGAAAAACTAAAAAACTAAGATGAGCATGACCAAATGACGAAAAATAAAATGAGCCTGTACAAAAATTTAAGTTTCACAGATGAAATTTTCAACAAAGCATACGGATTTTTTAGAAGATGTGGAACTTTTAACTCAAAAATGGAATTTTTAACAAGAAAGGTTATTTTTCGTCAAACATTTTAATATTTTTGATAATATTTCACTTTAAAAAATTTTAATTTTGAGAGCGAAAAAAAAGACAAAAAAATGCAGTATCTTCTTTTACAACTTAAAACATGAAATTTTCGGTCTCCAATTCATTTTTTAAGTATATTTCAAGATATTTCAAAGAAAAATCAGTGTTGCATTTTTAACCACAAAGATAGATATTTAAAAACAAGATTAATTTTTCACCAAAAAATATAATTTAAAAAAAAAATCAATTTTTATTGAAATTGTTAAATATTCAACAAAAGACAACAAATTTTCAACTAAATAGTTCAATTTTGAGCTAAAAAAATTAGGTTTCAACCGAAAATGAAATAGTTACATTTTTAGATTATAAAATTAATTTTTAAAGTGACGTATAAATTTTTAATCCTAATAATTAATCTTTTTCTAAAAATGTTGAATTTTTAACCAAAAAAATTAGTTTTTCACAACATCGAAAATTAATCTTCAATTGAAATATTTAAATTTTCAAACTAACAAAAATTAATTTTTACTGAAAATAAATAAATTGTCAACTAAAACTCTAATAATGAAATATAAATGTTAAAAAATTGATTTTGAACTAATCAGATGAATTCTTAACTACGACTATGAAATATTTAAATAAAATAATGAATATTTAAATTGATTCATTGAACCTCAGACCAAAAAGATTGATTTTCAGCCAAGAAGATTAATTTCTACCAAAAAAGACGAAATTTTGATGAAAAAAATTATTTTTTAACCAAAAATGAAATAATTAAATTTTGAATAAAAAATAAATGTTAAAAAAAAGTCTTAAAATAATTTTATGGAATATTTATCTGGTGTAATAGTTACATTTTCAGTTAAGAAAAAGTATTTCATTAAAAAAAAAATATGTAGCGATATTCTCGGAAAAAGGTTCTTTTTAACCAAAAAAAAAACAATTTTTCAATCAAATAGCTCATATTTCAACTTAGGAAATAAATTTTTTAATTTAAATAAAAAATTAAAAAAAAAAAAAATTTAACAAAAGATTTTAAGTTTTAACCAAATTATCTTATTTCTTATCTAACCTTTCACACAAGACGATAATTTCTAATATTAGGATTTCTAAAACCTAAAAAATCTAAAACTAAAATTAAGAATAAAATAATGAATATATAATTAAAGTAATTTAATTTTTGACCAAAAAGATGAATTCTCAACCAAGAAGATTCTACAAAAAAAAAATTTCAACTAAGGAATAATTTTGAATGGTTTAAAACTTAAAGTAAACACTTACAATAATTTTTAACATCAGATTTTAACTAGTAATTCAGTGATTTTAATTCCAACCTAACAGATCAGTTTTCAACTTAAATGATAAATACTTAACTAGAGTACTTCAATTTTTAACAAAGAAGAATTATTTTTGGACAGAATGACTAACTTTTAAACAAGACGATAATTTTCAATATTTGAGTAGAATAAGTTAAAATTTTAATTAAAAAAATTATATTCAATATAAAAAACTAGCCTTAAAAGAAATTGTTACATTTTTTAACAAAGCAATTAAATTTTAACTAAAATTTTTAACCTTCGACTAGAATAGTTATAGGATTGATATGAGATTAAATAGGATTGATTTCTACCAAAAAATAAGAATTTTCCACTAAAAAATAATTTTAAATAATAAAAAAGTTAAAATAAAAACTTGAAATAATTTTTAACATAAGAGATTGACGTTTAACTCAGTTATTTTATTTGCAGCCAAATAGATAATTTTGCAACTAAAATGATAAATATTTCAATTAAAATACTTGATTTTTTAACTTAGAACAATTATTTTCAAAGGAAAAGATTAACTTTTTAACAATATACTTCAATTTTCTATTAAAAAATACCAATTTTCATTCAGATTGTTGAATTTGGAACCACGAAAGATCGATTCCAACTAAAAATGGAACAGTTGAATTTTCAGTTGTGGAAATTAATTTTTGACTAAGCTGATGAATTGTTAACTAAAATGATGAATCTTTAAGTGGGATCGTTACAATTTTTATAATAAAAGAAATTTTCGAACACAGAGATCAATTTTCTATAAAAAGGCGAATTTTCCACAAAGTACATTAATTTTGAAACTAAAAGTTTAAATTTTAAGTAAAAATTTTATTTTCGAGCGAAATAGTAAAAATTTTGTCAAAAAAAAAAATTTAATTCAAGATCGAACAGAAATCTATTTTCGTATGAAAAAATATTTTTTGCTGAAAAACATTTAAAAAAGATTTGCAAGTATATAGCAGTCTTCAAAACTACTTTACCTTTTGGCTCGTTAGAGACAAAAATAACATTTAAAAAAAAAGGAAGAAAATAAATTTTCAACCAGAAATAGAATAGTTCAATTTTCTCTTGAAAATCTAATTCTTCACAAAAAAAAAGTATTTTCAGCAGAATAGATAAAATTTCATCTAGAATAGTCCGATTTTTATATAAAATCTGATTTGAAAAAATCATTGATTACATTTTCAACAAGAGATGAATAATCAATTAAAACGATAAATTTTTAATCAAAACATCTATTATTTAATAAATGAGTTTAATTTTTGACTGAGTAGTTGAATTTTAAATGAGTACAGAAATCCGTAACCTAATAAATACACTTATATACCGTACAACTGTAGATAAAAAACAAATCAGTTTTCCAAATTGATTAAAAGTATTTAAATAATATGAACTTGGATTTTACTTCATGTATGTAGTAGTGTGAAGTTAGCTTATAGAATTTTTGTTTGTGTGCGTTAAATATAAATAAAAAATACGTTTTTCGTGTGTGAACTGTGTGACCCTATGTCCTTATATGCTAAGCATCAAAAGTCTCACTGCTTGTGAGAAACGACCAGTGTCGGGCCAAAAATTGATGGTGCCCTGAGTAATATCTCATTTTCTTACTTCGACGTCGAATATTTTTTGACATGTTTTATTTAAATGTTATATTATAACTATCTTATATCATTATTTTCAATGTTAGGAATATTTAATTAAATGTTTTCTTCTTACTTCAAATTCAAAACTGTATTTTCGCGCCAAAAGTTCAGTACACATTTTTTTTGCGAGTTTTATAAGTGACGGAAGATTGATAATATGAGTAAGATAAATATTTTCAGGGTGTCCACTTGACTGGAAAATGACCGGGAATCTCGTTAAAATCCAAAAATTTACTTCAGATCGCAGTAAAATAAAAGTTTTTATTATATACATAATTTTGATCAATTTAGACAAGTGATTTCTACTTTATCTCCTGTTGGGGGTATATAAGTGTGTTTAACAGGATACAGATTCATAAAATTATTCAAAAATTCAACTACTTGGTTAAAAGTTAAAATAATTTATTAAAAATTAATTTTTTCATCAAACATTCATTATTTTAATTGAAAATTCATCTCTAGTTGAAAATACAACTAATAATTTGTATGAATTAATTTTCTTATTTAAAAATTTAACTATTTTAGTAGGAAATTCAACTATTGTGATAAAAATACGTTCTTCTTGAAAGGAATTAGATTTTTAAGAAAAAAACTGAACTATTTTATTCTTGTTTGGAAATTTATTTATTTATTTTTTTTAATTGTTATTTTCGTCTCTGATGAGCCGAAAAGTAAAGTAGTTTAAAAGTCTATTGTTTACTTGTGAATCTCTTTCATGCCTTTTTAGCATAATATATTTTTTTATAAAAAAATAGATTTCTTTTTTAACCTTTAACTAAAAATTTTTCTTTTTTTTAAAATAAAATTTCTATCATTTTGCTGGAAATTAACATTTTTAACTTTGAAATTCAACTCCTGGTTTGAAAATTTATGTACTTTGTGGAAAATTCGTTTTCTTTTTTGAAAATTAATCTTTGTGTTTAAATATTTGTGTTTTTTATGAAAATTTTAACTACTCCAGTTGAAGGTTCATAATTTTATTTGAAAATTCATAAGTTAGTCTGAAAATTAATTTTTTTAACTGAAAATTTAACTGTTTTATTGTGAGTTGAAATTAATCTTTCCTAGTAATTAATTTAACAATTTGAATGAAAATTGGTACTTTATAATGGAAAATTTAATATTATCATTAAAAATATACGTATTTTGTTACAAAGACGATTTTTTTAAGAAAATTATCTTCTTCTTTGAAAGTTAATCTTTTTATTAAAACTTTTTAATTCTTCAAGATTATTTTTCAACTGAAAATTTGTCTTTTTTTAGTAGAAATTAATCTTCTTGGTTAAAAATTTAACTTTTTGGTCAAAAATTAAATAATTTTATATAAATATTCATCATCTTAGTTAAACATTAATTTTTTTTGTTTAAAATTCACTGTTCTAGTCAAAGAATCACAATTTTATATGAATTTAATCACTGTGTTTGAAAATGCAACTATTTTTTTTAATGATTTTTTTTATATGTGATTTTTCAAATACCAATTCAACTCATTCTACTCAAATATTAAAAATTATGTTCTTTTTTAAGAGTTAATCTTCTTTTATAAAAATTCTTATCATCGGCTAAAAATTCAAGTATTTCAGTTAAATAGATTTCAATTTTGTTAAAAATTCATAATTCAGGTTGAAAATAAAGTGACTTGGTTAAAAGTTCAACTCTTCTGTTAAAAACTATTTTTTTTGAAGATTCATAATTTTAATTAAAAATTTATTTTTTGGGTTGGAAAACGTGCTGTTAAATTAAAAAATGGTTTTCTTTATGATGAAAACGGATTTTTTTCCGAAAATTCAACTACATATTATACTGAAAATTTGTTTCCTTTTTAGTTAAATTTTTTTTTTTCTACTGAAATTGTAACTATTATAGGTTTTTGCTCTTTTTTGGTCAAAGTTAATCTTTTTAGTTGAAAATGTATCTTTTCTGTTTAGAGTTTAATTATTTCATTTAAATATTCATTATTTTACTTAAATATTTCATAGTTTTGGTTAAAAATGCATCTGTTTGGATGAACAACAATTTTTTTCACTTAAAAGTTAATTATTTGAGTTTTGGTTGATAATTTATCTTTTTTTTAGTGTAAATTAATTTTTGTTAGTTTGCAAACTTAATTGTTTCGTTTCAAGATTACTTATTTGATCTAAAAACTCATGTTTTTTTGTATAAAATTCAACTATTTCAGTTGAAAATTCATCATTAAGATTGAAAATACATGAGCGGGGTTAAAAATTAATTTTATCAACAGAAAATGTAACTGTTTCACTTTCGGTTGGTAGTAAATTTTTTTTTTTTAGTTCTAAATTAAACTATTGAGTTGAAAATTTGTCTCTCTTTATTGAAAATCTAGCTATATCGTTAAAAAAATTTTTCTATCCAAATTGTATTTTTTGTTAGAAAATTAATCTTGTAGTTTAAAATTCATCTTTGTGGGTGAAAATTAAAATATTTCAGGTGAATACTCATAATTCATTAAAATATTGATCTTCTTGGCTGAAAAATAAAGTATTCTAACTAATTTTCCTGAATAAAAGTTTAGCTTTTTCAATTTTGTTAAAAATTTACATTTTTTAATAAAAAATTCAAGTATTAGTTCAAAATTTCAGTTACTTCAAAATTTTTTGCTGTGTCGTCTTAAAGGTTGATTACATGAATGTCATAAATTGAAATAAATATTTTATTGTTGCGGCAAATATAAATATTTCACTTTTATTTCACCAGGTATATTAAAAAACTTCACCGAGAAAAACCGGCAAAAGGCTGGGAATTCAAAATCATCCGCCGAATCGCCACCCTGATTTTTCTCTAAAATAACTCAAAATATCAATGTAAAAATGAATTGACATTGGCTCCCAAAAAAATCCATTTTGTTAGTTACAAAAAAAGATATTGCGGTTATTTTCTTTTTTTTTTTACTCTCGAAATTCATATTATATAAAGTGTTGTTTTTTTTAATATTGAACTATCAGGCAGAAAATAACCTTTCTTGTTGAAAAATCATATTTTTGAGTTGGAAATTACACACTTATAGACAAAATTATATATTTGGTTGAAAATGACCTTTTTTATTGAAAAATTATATATTTGGGATAAAAATGTGAATTTTCTGTACATGATTAGTCTTATTTGTTTCAACTTTTAACAATTTTTTTTAAAATTATTGTGCTTTCTTGAAAATTTATCTTTTTTGCGAAACAGTAATCTAGTTGGAAGCAAATTTATTTTTTAGTTAAAATTCTAACTATTGGTTTATGAGTTGAACTAGAAAAGGCAAGGGTGAACTTCTGTCACACCCTATCCCTTTTCCAGCTGTATGATTTTTTTACAAAAATTATCAGAATTATTTTATTTGAAAATTTTTTCTTGACTCAAGTTTCTTCTCGCAACGTTTTTCTCAATTCAAGGAATCTTTTCCGTTCTTGCATGAATTTGGAATTACGTTGAAAAAAATTGGTAATATAAAAAACAGTTTCTTCAAAAATTATGCATCACCATAGTCTCCTTACTCTTCAATAAAATGTACCAATATTATGGCACAATCGATTCGCCATGAATCAACATATCTTCTCTATTCTAACACCAAATTTAAATTACAAAAATAAAGAAATTTTTACCATTGAAATCGATTTTTAATATAATATAAATGACCATAACTTTCTTACTCTTCAATGAAATATGTTTATATTACAGGTCAATTTATTCATCTTTAACCAAGAAATCTTTTATGTTCTTGCATCAATTTGAAATTATACTAGAAAAAAAAATTTACTGTGAAAAACCGTATTTTG
>JAUELO010000179.1:30377513-30391322 GCA_032357855.1 Amphibolips quercusostensackenii | reverse complement strand
GTAAGAAATTCAGAAGCAATTGAAATGTGAGTGATCGTCTTGTTTTCCACAAGTAAGCATCAAGATATTTCAGAAACGGATATTCAGAATTCAGATTTGTTCCTAGTTAAGTATTTATTATGAAAAAAACAAATCTGCCCATACCTGAAAGCCGAGCAGAAACTTAGGCGCTTTAATTTCTAAAGAAAGAATGAATAGCAGATTATTTTTTACCTTTTCTTAGTATTATCTTTCAAACTTTTTTAAATAATATTTTTTATAACTTTTCTTCCCTTACCAGGAAAAAAAGTTAGAGTTAGTCTGAAAAATAGTAACTTTTCCTTTATTTATTTACAACCTCTTTCGTACTTCAATCCTGTCCGAGAGAAAAAAATGTAAGAAGGTTTTAAAGAACGTTCGGTTTCTAGAGATGCCTGAAATCCTATTACATTTTTCAAAAAAGTAAATAAGTAGATCATGAAACTGTAATAATACTTTTACAATTGTGTTTTTTATTGAATCACCTTCTTCCTGAAAGATTTTAAGTTTAATTAAAAACTTTAATTAACATGCAAAATTGTAACCATGAAAGGCAAATTTTCTGATGAGATATGTAATTGCAAATAACAATGTAAATTAAAATTGTCCTTCTATAGAATATTCGCGATATCATCTGCTAAATTATGCTGCATACTTTTTCAATTAAAAAAAAAGATTCGCTTCTGGTCTACTTTAATTATTTCGAAATTTAGTATTTCAATATAATTTTAATGAACAGGAGTAGAAACGGGTGGAATTAATCGAAATTACAACCAATTTTTGTATTTTGGACTAAAGGGAGAAAATGAATAACTTTTTTTTCAGATTATTTGTTTGTTTATTTTTATGGTTATATAATAATTATTCTTATAAGAATTAAAAAGTTTTTAAAAGTTTTTAAGTTCAAAAAGATTTATTAAATTTTAGATAGAAAAAATTAAAATATGGTAACAAAAAAGTTATTCTTCAATCAGATAGTTTAATTTTCAAAACAAAAAGATGAATTCTTAGCGAAAAATGAGATCGCTGATATTTCATTTTAAAAGGATTTTCAATTTAAGTAAAAACAGTTGAATTTACCTAAAAAAGATCACAAATAGCTAAATCCTAAAAAAAAGAAGAATAACTTTTAACGATAAAATGTTTTGCGAAAGAGACTAATTTTCTACAAAAAAAAGTTTACTTTTAATAAAATACATTAATTTCCTGCCACAAAAGACGAATTTTAAACTAAAATAATAATTAATCTTTAACAAAAAAAATTACTTTTCTACAAAAAATCTAGATTTATATCCAAGCACTTGAATTTTCAAAAAGATCAATCATTTAAAAAAAATTTTCATCAAAAAAATATAATAGTTAACATTAAAACTAAAAAAATCTTTCTCATTAAAAATTGCAGAATTCATCAAAAAAGTCAAATTTCAAACAAAAAAATGGAATTTGCAACAAAAAATTTGAATTCTGAAACAAAAAAGATTTTAGTTTTAAACTACACAGTTGCACTTTATATAAAGTTTTGTTAAATTTCTGCCAAGAGATAAATTTTGAAATCAGTATGTCAAATTTAAAAGAAATGGTTGGTTTCTGAACCAGAAAAGATTCTTCAGTCAAGAGATAAAAAAATTCAGCAACCTGTAAGTTCTGAAATTTTTAATCAGTTTTCAAAGTTTATAAATATTCGAAATATTATTAGAAATATTATTTTCACAATTTTATGATAATTTTTCAAAATTGTCTTCTCATCTTCCAAATTCTTTTTTCATGATTCTTGAAACGCTTAAAAAATATTTGTAATAATTAATAATTATTTTTTGAGTTGCATAGAATAAAAAATCGTTTTAAATTTTTTAAGAAGTCGCAAGAAAATCGTATACCCTCTTGTAACCTTTAAAAATTTTTAAAAAGCGAGTAAGCTTTTTTTCAAAATCATCAAAAATCTACATTTTGTCTCAAAATTTTTGAAATCTTCTAAAGTTTAAAATTTTTTCTTAGCCCTTTTTGAAACGTCTAAAACATCAAAATGTTTTTTAAAGTAATTCAAAGCTTTCCAGAAATTTGTTTGAATCCTGCAAATATAAAATAATTTATGTTTGAATTGTTAAGATTTTTTTTGGCATGTTTAAAAATCTCCAAAGATTTAAAATTCCTAATAAAAAAATATCATTCACAAAATTTCAGAAAATTCAAAAAAGGAAGATTACAAAATTTTATACAGAATTGAAGTAGGTTTAAAAAATATTCAGAAGCTTGAAAAAGATACAAAAATAATTTTAAATTAAACAAATTTTAAACTGATTCAAAATAAATCGTAGAACGTTGAAATTCTCGAAGAAATAGCTTAGCAGATTTTTAATAATTTTAAAAAGTTGCATAAAAAAAAATTTTTTTCAAGATTTTTGGAAAAAATGCAAAGAATTGTTTATTTTGAAACAAATTGAATTTAAAAAAAAAATTAAAACACATTTAAAGACATTTCAAAATATTTCTAAAATTGGAAAAAAAATTATGGATACTTTCAGCTGTTTTGAAATATATTCCGAAGCTCTAGAACTTTTGAATGATTAAAAAATAATTTTGCTCTTGAGAAGATTTCACAAAATTCAGAACAGCATGTAGATCTCAAAGTATTTTTGTTGTTGTTAAAAAAATTCATTATTCATTACATATTATTATTAGATATTATTACAGTTTTCGTTAAAAAACTATCTAGTTTGGTTGCAAATAAAACTATTTTCTTAGAAATCATTTATTTTATCAAAATTTATTGATTTGACATATCTGAAATTTTTAAACATCTTCTTAAATATTCTTAAAAATATTAGTGAAAGGATATTCATCTGAAAAAAAAGGAAAGAAAGTTAGAAAATAAGTAGTTACTTCAAATTTTTATTTTGTACTACACTCATCTCGCGTAAAATGTCCGCTCATTAGTTGGCCGGCCTCACGGTTGTTCACGCGTAGCTAGTTCTGTCTCCCCCTACTGAGCGTCCCCTGACGCTCAGAGGGGAAGGCCAAGTTTGACCGGGTTTTAGTTTGCGCCCGATAGTTGGCCGTCTACCACCGAGGTTGGCCAAAGTGCGAGAGATAAGTGTATTTGATAAGGCTAATACATTTTAAATAATTAAATAAAAGCATCCTAAACCTCTATAAATTTCCTGATTGTGGTCGTGATGTATAAATTGCCTCTTATCCCATTCTTAGGCATCAATGTCTCTTAATGTTTGAATAATAAATTCAAAAATAGTATGGCCGTGAATTGTGAGCTGCTAATTCCGTATGGTCAACCGACGGTATATACAATGAAGGGGTAATATAAAATAGGCGCGATAAATTACTGCAGTCCAATAGGTTGTACCGCTATTCACTTCTCTATAGTATACCAGCAATTTTACGAGCACTGGTAAAGCTGACTCGGTGATTCTCTGCTGATTGTATGAAATTTAATATGCTGCCAGATGCTCAAAAGTATATTTTCACTTTTAATTACTTTTAAGTAACAAAAAAGGATCAATAATTGGTACAAAATGTAAGTGGGGTGAATCGATATTATAATTTATTTTAGTTTTCAGTTTTACCTTATTCCGTTTCCATTGCCTTCTATTTCTCTACTACCAAAGCCTTCTCATTTTTCACACCTACTCTTTTTTTATTTGTCATTCTTCTTTCTAGCCTTCTCTAATTTTTTTCTCCACTCCTTGCATAATTCATCCTGCCATAACAACTCTTCCACATTCTCTTGCAAGTTTTCTTTTTACTTTATTTTTTTCTCACATCCTCTCCATATATACACCTCCCCTCTTACGGTAAATCCTTTCCCTCACTTTGTTTCCAAACATAAATCTTTGTGTCAATGTCCATCTACTTACTCTTCATCCTATCTTCAATAATTTTTTTATAAAATTTGGTATCCTTCTTTTAATTGTCTTTCCCTATCTCTTTTCTCTAATTTTTTATAAATTATCCCAGCATGCCTTCTGCTCACTAGTCCTAAAGTTGTCCCTCACTTCTCTTTTCCATTCCATTGCTTTTGTTGCTCTCTCTCTCTCCTTCCTCCTTTAAAGACTTTCTATGTAACTCGCCTCCCTTTCCTCTCAAACTTCAATATCCAGGCATCCCGCAGGCTGCCAGTAGCCTCCACCTAATGTACCTTTCTTTTAATCTTTCAATACCATCCCTTTTCTTACATCCCTATATCTCTGCTCGATAGCTTAATACTGGCCATACCAGCGTATCCAGTGACCACATTTTTCTTATCCCATCTTTTTAAAATCTTTTTTTCCCTATTCTTCTCATCTGTTTTATTACCCTTGCCACACTTTTGAATATTTTTTCTTACATGAGCTCCTTGATCTTTATTTTAGCAGATGTTCTCCATAATATTTCAATACCGTTACTTCTCTTAACCTTACTCCTTTCTTTCTCCCAGTAAATTTTTTTTTTCATCCTCATTTTGTAAACTTTATTAGTTTCCTCTTCAATGCATTTAGAATTTTTTTTATTCGCATAAATATTTCTCTAATCCAGTAACTAAGCCCGTCATTCCTTCTTTGTCCTCTGCTATCGTCACTATATTGCCGGCTGTCACTAATATCTGTTTACCTTCAATCCTTACTCTTTTTTATCATTTTTTTTTATTTCTACTTCTTTGTCTTTAATTAATATATTTAATAAGAGCAGGCTCAGAGGACAACCTTGTCCAACTGCTCTCAAAAACCAAAAACTATCTTCTACTTGCTCCACTACCTTTACCCTACTTTTTGCCTTATTCAAAATTCTTGATAATCTCCTTATTGAACCCTCTCTTATCTCCTTTTTCACATTACATTCATCTACGTCGACTTTCTTCAGCCAGTCAAATGCTGCCGTTACAGCTACTAGCCTTTTACATTTTGCTTTAGGTTTAAAACATGTGTTTTGTCTGTCAGTATGGGGGTGGAGTGAGCGGAAATAAGAATAAGGAAAGGTTGAATAAGATGAGAAGAACATAAAGGTAAGAAAAAGGAGAAGGAAGAAGAAATATAGTAATTAGGATCAGAAGGATAGGGACTTAAAAAAAGAAGTGCTATAAAGGATTAATGAAGAGGTGGATATAGAGGAAGTGTGAAGTGTAAGAAAGAAAAGAAAAAAGAGAGAAAATGAAACTAGTATAACTGAAGAAATAGAAACATAAGAGGGAAGTGATGACAAGGAAGAGGGCTTTTTATGGAAACTTAAAGAGAATAGATGATTAGCACGTGATTAGCAATAGATGACTTAGCACGTGAAGAAATGAATATGCAATATAAGTTAAGCAAAATAGCAAAGGGAAAGAAAAGTAACTTATAAAACTAAAGAAATAGGAACTTGAGAGTGAAGTGATGACAAGAAAGATGTTTTTTACTGAAAATTCGGCAAGAATAGATGATGATTTAGTACAGAAAAAAATAAATATGCATATAAGTTAAGAAAAATGGAGGAAAGAGAAAAGGCAAAGTGAAAAAGAACGTGGTTAGAGTATGGGGGAATACATATAAAAAGATTATGGTGGTATTAGGATGAGACAAGAGAAAAGTTAATAAAAAGTAAAAGAACAGAGGACTGGGAGAGAAAAGAACCGGAGAGAAATAAAAAATAGCAGATAGTGACAAAAAAGACAAGAAATCAAAGAAGGAAAGAATAGAAGAATAGAGGATATGATACTGGAATGTATCATGCTCACCAAAAAAGGATTAGGAATTGATAAGAAATGTTAAGTCGTGGAAGGTAGTAGCAATTATGAAGACGTGGATAGATAAAATAGATTGCACAAGAGTAAGGGGCAGATTACCAAGAGATTACAAATGATATTTTCAAAATGAAAGAGAAAGAATAGAAAAGGAAGAGCAGTGGAAGGAATTATGACGGAGTGAGAAAGAAATCTAGCTCAGGGAAGTGTAGGGAAAAGCTAAGAAAACAAAAAAGAAGAAATAATAGTGGAGGAAGTGAAGATAAGATCAGAGAGGCAAAAGATATTAGGAGTGTATATGCAGAAGAAATCAGAGCGAATGAAAGAGGTGATGGAAAAAACTAAGATACTAAATAAGAAGGAAAAAAAATTGTTGCAGAGCTTAGAGAAGATGGGCTGAGATAAGGTAAAGGAAAATATAAAGAGGGATGCAAAAAGGGAAATATGCATGCGCATTAGGGAGAAAGGAAACGGATTTGGTTTGTGATAGTGGACAACGTAGTAAGATAAAAGTGGATAGATGAAAAGTATTGTAAAAGAATAAGGGGCTGAATACCCAGGGCTAACAGATAGCAGGCTCGAAATTCAAAGAAGAAGACTAAGAAAGGCAGAGCAGTAAAAGGAGTTATGATGGAAAAAAAAAGAAATGTTTACCAGGAAACGGTAGAAAATAGATAAAAGAACAAAAAGAAGGATTAATAGTAGAGAACAAAAAGATGATATGGAAGAGGTAAAAAAGAAGGAGAGTGTATATGTAGAAGAAGTCAGAGAAGGTAAAAGAGGTATCGTAAGAAAATAAAATACTAAATCAGGAGGAAAAGGAATGTTTCAGAGCTTGGAAGAGATGGGCTGCTTTAAGTTAAACGGAAATATAGAGGGCGATCACAAAGGGGAATACACATGCTCATAAGGCGAAAAGGGGACGGATTTGATTGTGTGATAGTGGACGACGTAGTTGGATAAAAGATCAACAAATTAGAGAAAGAAAATAAATAAGAAATCAAACGTTCTGAAATGTGATGTTAGAAATTAAATAAGAAGCGGTTTGGGACATGATTTAAGAAAATAGAGGAAATTGTCTAAATGCTTGTATCTCTAACGTTATTCAATAACGCAGTTGGTGTACACAACTTTATACTGCAACCTCTATATTCCTATTTGAATTACAGATTGGAATGTTGCGCTCAACTGTTCGTGAGAGATTATAGTGCCTGACGACAGCTGTGAAATGGCCAAAGAGACAAACTTAGTTTCCAAATCACTAACGTTTTTTTAGTTTATTTTATACTAGAAAGCAGATTAAGAAAATATTAAAATTATTGATGCAATCATTTTTCTAATTATTACAGAACCTTTATTCTGGAAAAAAATGCAAATTACGAAAATTGAGAAAAAACTAATTTTATAAAGTGATTGTTTTGTTATTCTCAATTTGAAATAAGTTCCTCAATCATTTACGAAAACTTAAAAGCACAATCTTTCACGTGATCTTGGCTTGCGAATAGGAAAAGTTACGGCAATTTCGATCTGAATCCGGAAGTTACAATGTTACATATTAGACCACTTCCGCTAATGAAACTGTGCCCATTAAACTAAAATCGCATGCATTTCAGAATTATCTTGCAATTATTTTTACATGGAAGCAAAAATAGCGTGCTCATAATATTTTTCGTATTTTGATTGCTGATTACAAAATAATAATGTGTGGTTTAACTTAAACCATCATAAAATATAATAATTAATTATATAGTAAAATAAATATTAAAATGGCTAGATTGATTTTCATGAAATTTTAATTTTCATCTGCATTTTAATTTGTTACTTTAATATAAACATAAAATTTTATCCTAGAAGAAATAAGACGCAAAGACAAAATTTACAATTTAAAAATCTTGAGCTTTTTTTAATTATTAATACTCATAGTTTAAAATGATGAAATTTTTAATATCTTTTTAAAGTTGGTTCATCTTGACGATTTTCATTCGAAGATCCTACATTTTTCAATCTGTATGATTGATAATTATGTGATTTCAAAGGGTTTTTTAAATAGTACAAATTCTAAGATTCATCATTGAAAACTCTTAAGATTTAAAGACGAATCGTAAATAAACATTTATGCTAAACATTGCAACTTTTCCTTTATATTTTATGCTTCAAATTCTTGTATTCAATTGAATAATTTTTCACAAATGCTGTATTCTGAATTTATGCTGTCCCTAAAATTTAAAAAATCAGCTTTAGTTGCGTTCAATTCAATATTTTATGAGATAAGATAAAATGTCCATGAAAATAATGGAAAGAAAGCATTATTCTTCAAAGCGCTACATCGTTCGTACTTTAAAATTCAGTACTGAAATTTCCGCAGCGAAATTGTCTTCAAGAAAATAGCGATTACGTGTTTTAAGTCGTCGGAAATTGCTTTGGATGTATAATACTAAAAGTAGGAGTAGATGATAGGGTGGAATGAAAATGCGAGAATTTGCAAAGTGATGAGAGACACCTTGTTGAATTTGAAATTCTCCTAATCATTCTAGCCACGTCTTGCCATCTTCCTAAACCCCATCCTTCACTTTCATTGAATAATCGAGTTTGCCCCTATCACCGATTAGCCGACATGTTACGACATGAGGAAACCGATCCATTAGAACAAGATTGGGCATAAATGGCCTGTCGTCTGCTTCAGCTTGACGTGGATAACGTCCACTTCCTGTAGAACCTTCAGACCCTTGCCAGCATCGACGTCTGACCTCCAATCTTCAGCCTCACCTTACACTCTCTAACGTCTTGCTGTGCATCTAAAGCTCCCTCCTAAGGGAGAATATATTGCCCTATGATTTACGATACCTTGAGTAGATCAATGCCGAGGAGATGCTTCACGATGTAGGAAAGATGCAATCGATCTTCTCACTTTTACACCTGGCTTTCAAACAGCTTTCTTACATTCAATTGATATTTGTATTTGGAAATTCTTTTCTCTTATGTAAAATAAGGTGAGAAAATAAAAAGCTGACTAGGTTTTATATACTATGAGCATGAACATAGAAAGGAATACTAAATTTTATAAATCGTTGCGATTTCAAAACGCCACTTTTTGAGAAAAACGCATCTAAATTTGGCGAGTGATATTAACGCACTGATTCTATTTTTCATTCCAACATAAAAGTTGCTCACTTCCATTCACTTCCAGGACAGAAGGATAATTTAATCAGATTGAACATTGATTATAGTATGCTTTCCCATCGAAGAAAGGATAATAGATACGTAAGATGTTTGTTCCTGGAAACGCAAATATTCCCTGAATCACAATGTATTAATTGCAACTTTTTGTCTTTTTCGTCTAATTACTCATATTGACTTAAATTTATTCAAATCAAATATTAGGATCAATAAAAAAACATTCTCCCAGCTCCTGATTTTCTTCTGTCTTCTTTGACATTCCCCTAATATTCTTATTTCACTTTCCTTCTTCTGCACTTTTCCCATACACTCTTTTCTTCCCACATCGACCCTTCCCATTCCGACACCATTTATTCAAACATATCTGCAATTTCTCGCTACCATTCTCCTTTCCCTTAGCCCTCCTATCTCTCTTTCCGTTTCTACTTTCTACTAGCCCTTTCTTTTACAAATACGCATACCCTAACCAGCTTCACGAATCTCCTTTTGTACCCCTTCTCTCCTTCCTTTCCTTCTTATCATCCATTTATTCCCCTCCTTACACTTTTTTTTATTTTTTACCCCTTAGATATATCTTTACATTTTCTCTGTTTATTTTTATTTTGCCCTTCTTTTAATTCTCCGACCCCATCCTTAATTCTTTCCCTATAAAACTCGCTTCCCAGGTTAAAAGGTTATATATATTTTAAATGTAGTGGAGAAGACAGTGGTATTTTTTATTTTGATATACATTTCTTGTACAAAACAAATAATCAATATCATTGTTTTAGCCGTGATCTATAAACTATATTAAACTTTTTTACCTGAGAGTTTCCACTTTACTTCATTCTGTCCTCACCATTATTTGTTCCCAATCCTTCTCATTTCTGTCCTTATTTCTAGGTTTTATTTCTAGGTGCTTTTGCACACTTTAAGATTTACCTTCCCCTTAGCCTCCGTATTCAGGTCTTCACAACCCATTCTTATAAACTTTCCTTTATTTTTAATTATCCGTCTGTTAAAGTTATAGCACTCTTATTCATCTAAATACCCATTTATGTATACCTTTACCTATACCATTTCTCTACTTTTTCTTTTCTCTTAACAACCTCTCATAATTTTTTTTCCTGCCACCTTACTTATTTTTATCTCTATTAACTTTTCTTTAACGCTCCAATTTTTCAAAACTTTTCCTCCCCTAATCTTTCAAGCCTTCCCTGTCAATCTCAATGTAAATTTTCGTTTCTTTTAACCTTTTCTATGCACTCCCCTTTTCTTCCCTTCTCAGCTTTAAGACCTCTTTCCTATATCTCAATATTTATTTATATCTCTTTTTATCTTCATCTCTTTTAATTCCTTTACTGTCCGCCAACCTTTACGATATTCTGCCCTTCCCCTTAGGCCTTCTATTTCCGAACTTATTAACCTTCCTCTAAGCCTTTTCCTCATCTTTGCCTTTTTCTCCTTCCTAACCTTTAAAACTTCAATTTATTTCAATATCTATAATAACACTTTCCCTTTTTTTTTCTCTTTTATCTTAAACGCCCCTTACTAATTTTCTTCTTTTGCTCTTCTCATCTCCATTAACTTACCTCAAACTCTTCCTCTCATTTTCACTTCTTCTCTCCCCTAACTTTCGAAACATCCCACATCTAGCAGAATAACTTTTTTTTCGGTCCCCCTCACATTCCATATTCCCTTATTATTGATCATTTAATCTTTTTCTATGATTCCTGATTTACCAAACCTCTCCTTAAGCCCCCTTGCCCGCTTGCCCCCTAAACCCTCTATCATCTTCATTGTTCCCTATCATTCAATTAAAACCCAATAACAAGGGTTGTTTTATTATTATTCTTAACACATATCATTTTTTCAGGTACTAAATATATTTTCCTGATTTCTGTATAAGTTATAAATATTTATACAAAAGAGCCCTATGCATAAAACACTTCAGACACTATAAGCGGTAACTAGTGAGTGATAATGGGACATCCAACCGCAACTTTATGGGAGGTACGAAAACCCTAAAAATGGAATGTTAAATGATAATATTAAAATGTTGAATATTAAAAAGAAATTCAAATTCGTATTTAATGTTAATTAAATTTCTTTATTCAAGGTTTTAGATTAAAGATGTGTGTCTAAATAAAAATTAAAAATTCTTTAATTTGGCAGAAGATAACATTCTGTTTATTACAAAAATCAACAAAACAAATTTAAATTAACAATTTTTTGTTATTTATTTATACTATTTGAAAACCTTTTTTTTAAACATCCAGAAGAATATTTCTTTTTGACAGGATATACAAAATTTATTGGAAATAAAAAATTCAGAAGTAGGTCAAGGTTTTTAAAATATTTTTGTTCTCTATTTGAAAAGTATAATCTGTGGCCTTTTATTAGTCAACTGTTAGTTTAAATGAAATGAAAAAGTTTTAGAATTTTAAAAACGTCTTTAATGGACTTTCTGCTCTTGAAGATACTCGTATTTGTCTTTAAATATCATTACAAATATTTACATTTTAAAACACGATACTTCAATAAGTTTTTTAATTTTTTTAAAAGTTTCTTTTCATTAATATAATTTAGTCTTCTGTTTTCTATCTGGAGGCAGTTTTATTACTTTCAAAATTGATAAAGGAACAAGTTATTTTCTGGATTTAAAGCAAAAAATATTAAAGCAAATACAAAATTGCTAAATTAACATAAAGCAAAAATTGAGTGATAATTATAAGATTATAAAAAGTGTCATCTAGATAATATAAACGTTAGATTACGGAATAAGAAATATGATGAAGACAGCATAAAAAAATTGAGAACATTTTTAATAACTAGTACAATAGAATATTTTTAGGTATTTTCTACAATAAAAGAAAATAATTTTTTTTAAAGAATCTAACCAAAACAACTATAATATTACTATGCTATTTACACCATAAATAAAATAAAAATTTATAAAGTGTATAAAGATTCTTGGTTATACTCGTACCATGGCAAATATTTATAAGTTTATAATTATTCACCATTATTATTGAAATTTGATAAGGTACACTTAAAGACACCTGCTGCTTCTGATCTTCGAGTACTAACATATCCAAAGAACATTAGTCATAAATGTATAAGAAAACCTTTGAGTCCATAAGCCCTATTCTTAATATTTTTCTGCATTTCATTTAATCAATGTTTTTTATTTTTTTTCCTTATAAAAAAAAACTTTGCTATGGTAAAATTTTCAAACATCTTAACATTCATTCAATTATAAGTTTCTCAATTAAAAAATTTTTAAAACAATTTTCTAAGCGATTGTCCGGATGTATGTGCGGATGTGTGTGTGGGTGTCATACTTTTTTGTGAACACGATAACTTGAAAATGGTTGCAAATGATTTGATAAAATTTAAAAAGCTCATTTCCATTTCTTATATCTTGGGACTGGCAAAAGGATTTCTATAAATATTTCCTATATTTTTTTCTAGCACTTGAAAATATTTTTAAAGGCGGTTTTTTACTGTAAAATTTTTCATTTTTATAACATAAAAAATCGATTTTCATTTTAAATAGCTGTAAATTCGATCTCCAGTGTTTTTATTTTATTTTCATTCATATTTATATGGTGCTTATTTCACGAGCACTTTGCTTTTTGTTAGCAAATGTATTTGCTTCCTCATAGAGGAAGCATCAGTGATTTTTTAAATTATAGACAAACTTAAATAAAATTTTGTATTTGAAATTGTAATTTTTCGAGCTAGAAAAAGGAAGAAGGAAATTCTGTCGCACCCTATCCCTCTTCCAGCTTTATGATTTTTTTTACAGAAATTGGCAGAATTATTTTATTTAGAAATTAATGGTCAAAAATTCTTTTTTGTTCATGCATCAACTTTGATTTATGTTGATAAAAAAAGTTTTTCTGTTGAAAACAGATTTTTTAAATATTACGAATAAGCATAACTACTTTACTTTTTAAAAAAGTGTATCAATATTATAGGATATTCAATTTGTCTCGAGTCAACACATATTTTTATTCTCACATCATTTTAGAATTATAAAAATGAGAAAATTTTTACTATGAAAATTGATTTTTAATATAATATAAATGACCATAATTTCCTTACTCTTCATTAAAATATATAAATGTTACGAAACAATCGATTTGTCTTGAATCAAGCAATCTTTTTTATGTTTTCATCAATTTTGCATTATGTTAAAGAGAAAAGTTTTTCCATTAAAAACCGTATTTTTAAATATTATACATTACCATAGCTTTCTTACTTTTCAATAAAATGTATCAACAGTATAGGTAAATCGACTTGTCACGAAACGAACACATCTTTTTATTGTCACATCAACTTAAAATTATTAAAATAAAAAAAAATTTACTATGAAAATCGATTTTTAATATAATATGAATGACCAAAACTTCCTTACTCTTTATTAAAACAAGACTACAATACGCGCGCGCATGCGGGCGCTAACTTTCATGTGCATTCTCACCATTTGCCTAATTTTTAAATGACTATTTATTTGTTAAAAGTTTTTGACAACTTAAATATTTGGTAAACTTAGATTTTGAAAAAATGTACTCAATGGATCCGTGTTACGTAGAATTTTTTAATTGACGATTACTATTATTACCACAGCAAAGGGCGAGATATCATTTTTTAAATATTTCAACTGCACAACTTAACCAACGTAGTAAAATATTTTTAAAAAACTATCAATAATAATTAATATATTTATAAATTTGAATACTATTCATTTGTCGTTGAAAATTTATCCTGAAATTATGAAATGAAGATCTACGAAAATTCACGGAATATATCATGAATGTGGGCGGCGTGGAGATGCAATTGTTAACATGAGAATGGCTAAGAAATAAATTATGATACCATCAGCATAAACAATACAGCATCATCAAATTTATAATCAGTGC
>JAUELO010000179.1:30324043-30337986 GCA_032357855.1 Amphibolips quercusostensackenii | reverse complement strand
ACGGATTCGTTTCGGGTCGGTTCAGAGTTTAAAACCCCAAGTGATCAAAACCTTCCGCTCTTAGTCCCTGATATTTTGCATATCACTTCAGTAAAGCAGATTTCTCTTTGACCTTCATTTCTCTAGCCTAACCGTGTCTCTCGTCTTAGGAATTTCGCATGATCACAATTTTTTAGATATTTTCATTAAACAGCATCAAAATTAATAAAACAGAAGTACTATTTGCAAAGCTTACAAAAATAGCTATCAAAAAAATTAACTTACTCCTTTGAATCAATAGAAGTTATTCCATCACAACTTTTAAAACAGGTAAAAGTTCGTTCTCTAACGTACAAAAATAATTTTTTCCTGTCTGTTTTTGCTAATTTACTTACAGTGCATAGAAAAATACTTTTGAAATAACTAAAATTCTTTTAAGCACGTATTTGCATGCGTAAGAGATGGCTATGATGTTTGCGTACAAAAATGTCAAGGGTGGCCCGTCTTAGGAGGGGGCTCGCCTTAAAAAACTTTCCCCTACGATAAAGAGGAATAGAGTGGAAATTTCAAAACTTTAAAATTCTTTAACTGTAGTTGTATATTTTGAATTTAATTTTTTTTAAAGGTAGTGAAATCCATCAATAAATGAGCAATGAAATGCAACTTTAGACATTGTTTTACAAAAAAAGGTAAACTTTAATTTAAAAAGTAAGACTAGATGAACGTTTCGCGATATATTAAACGTTAATATCGAGTGAACGAAGCTAAAAACGTGCAGTGACATAAAAGTAGAAAAACAGTGTCGTAGTACAAGTCAAAATATAAAGTTCCTTAAATCCTTCATATGAAAAGAGGTAACCTCCATCTTGTGTAAGTTTGTGAGATAGTAGGAATCGACTATTTGGTTGTATGTAGTGATAATGTAGCATAGTAGGAATCGGCTACATTGTTTCTTCGTCTATTACTGAAGTCTATCCTTTATACTGTAAAAACTGTCAAGTTTGTGGCGCCGCCTTAAGTGTTATATCATAAAGTTAAATTTATGCACCTTAAGTATCGGTAATCAAAAGGCTTTCTGTGAGCATAAATTATGTATCTAATTTTGTAGAAAGGCAAGGCCGTATGGCAAAATCTTAACCATATATATGTTGTAAAAAATATTTAAATGTTTTAATAAAAATTATAGTTTAAGGCCAGGTCAGCGTAACATCAAAATTTCTTATCAAATTATTTTAAACCCGAAATACTTTCACAAGAAACTCGATATCGAGTTTAAAATTTAGGAAATTATATAAGAAGCACTGAGAAAAGTTTGTCTCGTCTTAAATTTCCACAATCATAAAAAAAGTTTTTTTTGCAAAATTTTTTTTTTTTGGCTTTTTTCATAATTATAAAAATTTAGGACAAGAAACAAGTTTTTTAGTGCTTGTTATTAATTTTTCCAAATTTTTGACTCGATATCACGTTTCTTGTAAGCGTAAGTTAAGTTTGAAAAAAATGCGAAAACATTTTTTGAGGTTGCGCTGACATGGTCTTAATGCTTCTTATTTTGTGAATTAATTAAATAATTATCAGCTAATAAATTTTTTTAAAAATATTTTATTTAGCATTGGCAATAATTTGTATAATAAAAGTTTATTTATACATAAAATACCTCTTTTTTTATTGTGTAATTTTTTTCAATGTTTTTGATGTTGTGAAATTAGTATCTGAATTTAATTTTCAAAATTATACATAAATGTTTTAATTTTTACTGAAATTAGTATAAGAGGTTACTAATAGATAAAATTTTTAAAAATGAAGGTTAAAATTCAAAATAATGTAAAGGAAAAATTATTTGAATATTGGTTTTTATTTTAAATTATTTTGAATTATTTTTAATTATGTTTTAGTCTTTTAGTTTTTTATGTCGTAAACAGATGATTTAATTATTACATGATTAATTTTTTTACAATACTAAATTACACAAAGATTCAATCTTAATGTTTTAAATTAAGTTCATAAACTGATTATTCACTTCAAGGTTATGCAGTTGAACATCAGCTGTAATTTGTATAATAAAAGATTGTTCATGCTTAGAATACCTTTACTCCAATTATATAATTTTCGTACATTTTTGTGATGTTGTAAAATAAATATCTGAAATCTGCTTTGAAAAATATATTTACTACATACATTTTACTTTTTCATGAAATTAGTTTAAAATGTTATTATTAATTCAACTGTTCATTAGAATAAAAAGTAACAATTATTTTATTGCTTCAATGAAAATAACTGTTTATGTTGTTTTATGTTGAGGAATGATTAATTAAAATGTACATGTATTTTTTTCTGGCATTATTTTTATAGGTCATTAATCAACGGAATGTATCGAAACACAATTTCAAATTTAGAAACAAATGTAATGTGAAAATTATTAGAGTATTTTGATGAAAATAATTTTTAATGCTTTTTACGCTGAACATAAACCGATTATTTACCTTAAGATTGTGTAGATAAATATTGGCTATTATTTGTGTGATAAGAACTCATTTTTGGATTTAAAATACCTCTATTACATTCATATAATTTTTCAAAATGTTTATGCTGTTGTGAAATGAGTATCTGAATTCAATTTTTAAAATTATATGTACATAATATGTTTTAATGTTTTCAAAAATCAGTATAAAAATTTTTTTTAAATTAAAATTTTCAGAAATGAGACTTCAAGTTTGAGAAAAAATATGAACTAAAAACTATTTGAATGTTTTAATGAAAACATTTGCTTAATACTTTTTATGTTGTGAACTTAATTATTGAATGTTGACTGAATTATTTTTAATATCCATCTCAAATTATGTAAAGATTAAATTTTAATTTTTCATTACTAGATAACATAAATTGATTATTTATTTTAAGGATATGTAATAGAATAGTGGCCATAAATTGTACCATGAAAGTTTATTCAGTTTTAAAATATCCCTATTCGAGTTACATAATTTTTTAAATGTTTCTAATATTGTGAAAAGAGTGAATTCTCTTTTCAAAATTATATGTACACATGTTTTAATGTTACCTGGAATAAGTTTAAAAGGTTATTATCAATTTAAATTTTTAGAATATAACGAGGTAAAAATTATTTAAATGCTCTAATGGAGATAATTATTTTATGCTTTTTATGTTCTGAACTGATCATTTAATCATTAGCTGATTCATTTTTTTTAAATATTAAATAAGATAAAGATTGAGTTTTAATTGTTGTCTATTCATAAACATAAATTCATTATTTACTTTAGGGTCATGTAATTGAATATTTCATTACAATTACATAATTTTTTTAATTTGTGCAATGTTATGAAATGACTAGCTAAATATAATTTTCAACATTATATGGACATGTGTTTAAATTTTTTCTGGAATTAGTATAATATAATAATTATAATTTGAATTTTCAGTAATGCAATTTAAAATGTTTAAGTATATATTAATCAAAAATCATTTAAATATACAAATAAAATAATTGCTAAACATTATTTTATTAACAATATTTATGATCTCTATATCAATATAAATTTATTTTATTAAAATTTAAATCCCCTGTAATAATTTAAAAACTCATCAATGAATTTAATATCTACTAATAAAAGTTAAAATTAAAAAAAATATTTTAAGTACAATTTATTTGAATGTTTTAATGAAAATAATAGTTTAATTCTTTTTTGTCGTGAACTGATTAAATCATTATTAACTGATTATATTCAAACTTACATTTTTCTGGAAATTAGTTCAAAAGGTCATTGTTTAATAAAATTTTCATGAATGAAAGTTTAAATTAGAAAAACATATAAAGTAAAAATTATATGAATGTTTTAAAGAAAATTATAAATTAATGCTTATTATTTTGCGAAATGATTAATTAATAATTAGCTGATTAATTGTATTACGAGATTGAATTAAATAAAGATTATAATTAAGTTTTTTGTAAAATTAAGTAACAATTATTGATTATTTACATAAAGGTTAGATAATCGAATATTTAACATAATTTGCATACATAAGGTTTATTTATATCGAAAATAGCCCTATTCCACTTACATAATTTTTCAAATGTATCTGATGCTGTGAAGTAAGTACCTGAATTCAATTTTCAAAATAATATATAAATGTGTTTTAACTTTTGTTGAAATTGAAATAAAAAGTTACTAATAAATTACATGTTTCGAAATAAAAGTAAAATTTAAAGAAAGGTAAAGTAAAAGTTATTTGAGTGCTTAAATTTATAGATTAATGCTCAACTAAGTATCTAAATACAATTTTTAAAATTATATTGGAATACTATGTTATGATTTCTTCGAAAATTAGTATGAAAGGTTATTAATAATTGAAATTTTCAGAAATGAAATTTCATATTCAAACAAAAAAAATATAAAGGAAAATTTATATGTTTCTTTCAATGACAATAATTGCATAATGCTTTTTATTTCAAGAACTGATTGAACATTGACTAATAAATTTTTTCACTATATTAAATCACATAAAGACTCAATCTTAATTTTTCTCTGTAAGCGTGAAGATGTTGTACTTAATCTACCGCTGAGGTAACCATAAAAAAAGAGAGGCATGCATCTGAATTTAATTTTCAAAATTATATGTAGATTTTGTTTCAATTATGTAGCGATCTATTTTGAGACTCTGTTATTTTTGTACTAAAACTTTTTTTTTTAATTAGTGTTTTAATGATTCGGCGATGTAGTATTTTGAAGCCCTGATTTACAAAAATGTCCATGAAAGTACCCGCAAATGTCATTGTACAAAATTTAAGTTTTTTCACATTGTTGATACACATACTCTAAAAGTGCAGAAGCAATATATTTCATAGAATTAGCGATATATTTTGATGCATTCTTTATAAATTTTGAAATGATATATTGCTTGCATTCAAGGTATCATAATTTATTTTGTAAGTGGTTAAAAACTTTTAATAAATAAATAGTCATTTAAAAATTAAGTGAGTGACAAAAACTTACATTAAATTTTGCGCGCGCGTGTAATATTCTAGTTTCAATTAAAACCTTATTTTGAAGGCGATGCTGCAAATTATTAGTTAGAAAATTAATTTACATAAAATCACCGTCTTATAGAATTACCGAAAGATGATGATATGATAATAAGAGTACAGGTCTCAGGTATTGCATCCTGTAATGAATCTAGTATTATGTTGTATAATAGACTAACATTTGTGAGATCAGTCATTATATTCAAGCAATAATAACGCTTTCTCCTGATAAAGGAACCATCTGCCACAAGTCTTTTAAGCTCATTAGGCTCCTGGTGTAAAAACAATACATTTTTTCAATCAAACTGATGACCCGTTTTAACCTGATGTTTCGCAATAACTTTATGGTTTTTAATATTCTGTCTGAAATTATCATGGTGTTCTTGGGTTCTAGTAAAAAGCAATCAGCCAGTCTGGCCTGCGCAACATTTATCACAATGAAAACAAACAATTTTATATATTACATTAGTGACTTGATATGTTAAAATCATTAAAAAAACATTTTAACCTCGAAGGAATAAGCTAGGATGGACAGGCACAGAAACAATACGTTTCAAATGTACATTATAATCTATATGTGAATTTGGTTTTCCTGGTAGAGTATCCTTAAGTGCTTTTATTTCTTTATTAATGTGTGTCACAGCAAATTCTTTAAAATAATTATCAGGTAAGAGAAAATTTCTTAATAAAATTAATATGATACTTGCAAAAAGATTCATGTGCTAGTTTCAAAGATGTGTCTACGAGGTTTTTTACAATAGTAATGTTGTGCTAAATGGGATAATCAGAAAAAAAGTTTATGTATTCGTCTGAATGAGTATCCTTTTTGTACCAATACTTGATAATGATGCTATCATCAGTTTTAATAACATTAACATTCAAAAAGGAAATGGATTTGTTAGTTTCTATCTCATGTGTAAATTTAATTCGGGGCTGGTAGGAACTGAATTTCTGTAAAACATAATCTAGTTTATCTTTCGGCAAAATAATAAAAGTGTCATTCACATTTCTTAAATATATATGAATGGTAAAATCTAAATTTCTAATATCAGTAGACTATAAATCTTGCATAGCAAGGTCAGCTAAGACAGGTGATGTGGGAAAACCCATAGAAGTTCGATATACATGTCGGTAAAAGTTATTATTAAATTGAAAAACTGGTTCATTAAAAACTTTATTCCTTCTTCAAATTGAGTCAGTAGTGAACCTGTTAACTTTTGAATTGTAAATCCATTTATTTAAAATACTTTTTCTAACCAAATTAGTTGAAATATTAGTGAATGAAGATGATACACCCAAGAAAACCACAATATGATCAGGAGGAACATTTCTGTTAACTATTATGTTTTCAAATCCTAATTATTTTTATATTTAAATCTTTAATAATGTTGAAACTACTTCAAGAATGTTTTTAAATAATTTTTTCACTCAATATGTGGGAGTATTGATGAAAAAAAAAACAGGTCTTAATGGACAATTTGGTTTGTGAATTTTTTTATAATCCGTACATTCTAGGAATGTTAGTGTCATGAGCTAATATGTCACGACGTAATATATTATAACCTTGATAACTACTAATTTCCCATAAGTTTAAGTATTGAAAAGTTTTTTTTCTTATTTTTTTCAGGATTTCTATGTAATTTTTTTTATATTTTGTGATATCATTTAATAAATTATGCATTTTTTATAACACGTTTCTTCACTACGAACGGCAGTGATGTTACCTTTGTCTGCATGATTAATCAACAGTTGTTTATTAGCTTTAATAAAAAACTGCGGGCTCGTGCTACTTGGTGAAAAAGTCCAAATAAGCTTTAAAATTCTATTGTTGTTAAAAAAATGTTGCGCAGAATTAAGAACTCGATGCATAAGCATATTTCGATTATCTACACTTTCGACCAATACAAAATAAGAATCAACGTCTTCAACTATATCAAAACCTTTGTTACGTTTACTTGTTATAAAAATGAACCAAATTTATTTTCTAACTTAAAAACGTCATCACCGTAATCAGAAATTTGTTTATTACTATTTTTATTGAAAAAAATAATAACATTTCAATTTATCTTCAGACTAAAGTATAGAATATTCAGCAGATGTATCAATGCAGTATACGTTTAATTTAATATTTAACCGTAAAGATAAAAAAAAAATTAATTCACAATTTTGAACCTATAAGGTATGGCATGCTTTTCTCATCTCTGGTTCAATAAAAATTTGACCTGTTTATTATCGTCCATTTAGTATCCTCTGTAGCATGAATGTCAAAGTCAGTTCAATTTCCTGTTATTATTCGGATTTTTTTGTCAAAAATATAATTTAAATGGTTTAGAGTCTCTCAGACAAATTCTTCTGATGCTTTAATTTTGAAAATAACCTACTTTTCTTTTTATAAGCGTTAAATCTTAAATCATCGAAATTTGTTACATTTGAAGGATTTTGACTCTGAAATGTATCTTTTTTTTGCCTCTACGTAATAGTCAGGTATTAACAAAAAAAAATTATAATACTTTGAAGGTTATTTGTGCTTTGGTCCTAAATTTTCATAAAAACGCTATTAATTTTATGAAGGAAAAATTTTGATGATCGCCTGCGTTAAAAGCCGAAACGTTGAAAATAAAAACGATGGTTTTTGCCAATTAAAATCATTTTTTTATGTCTGCTTTAATCGGACTGTAAGACCAAAGAAAGAAAACCTTATTAAATTAAAAAATTACATCATCGATAAAACAAATGGAGAAAGAAGTTGGAGTCTCATTTCAAAATGTTGGTTTGAATACTTTAGATTCTTTTTCCCTTCTTAGAAAATTGTACTCACGAGATTTCACATGCATTAATGTTAATTTTAATTAGTACATTTGAATTTCGTGGAATTTTTAAATAATAATTTCCGAAAAAGAAATTTCGATTTTACAAATTTATTTTTGAAAGACAACATTCGAATTGTAAATGAGAATCTTTCATAATGAAGGCACCAATTGTGTTTTTATCTTTTAGGCAAAATGTATTAAAAATGACTTTTTCTGTACCGTATATGTGGTACATCACAATTTCCGAATAAGTAATTTTATTTCATGATAACATCAGTTTCTAAATGTCTTTAAGCATTATTGATAAAATAAAAAATGTTTAATGTAATTTGTTGTTAATGTTGTAAAATAAAAACGTCCATAAAAAACTGCTGATTTACCCTAGTTCCTAAAATCATTTAAACGTAAAAAGGGGTGAGAAAAATAAAATTAGGAACAAAAAATCAAAATATCTTTATTTACAAAGTACATACATTTTCGATACCATTAGAAACAAAATTTCGTGCCACTGGCCAAAAAATTACGGCGCGGAAAATGATTTCCTTGAATTTTGAAAAATATACATAAGATAAAATTTTTTTAGAGAAATTCATGTAAGTTCAAGAGCTTTTCAGCAGTTTTTAAAAGGTGTATTAAGAATTTCAACCTCGAAAAGATTTTAATAAATTCAAAACAATGTAGTTTTTACAATTAAAAAAAAAATTCAGAAAATTCATGACAATTTTGAAAATGATTTCAAGAGAATTAAAATATTTTACTCAGATTTATGAAAAAATGGTAAATAATCGTTTAATTTTTAAATTTCATTTTTCAAAAAAATTATGAAATATTTAAAAAAAGAGTTTTTAAAAATATTTTTGAAAGGTTTAAAGCCGATAATGATAATTTTCTTCAGATTTCTGGGAAAACTTAATGTAATTTTTCATTTTAAAGAACTTATATTGAATGAATATCTACAAATATTTTTAAAAATCTGAAAAGTTTTCAAAAATTGTTAAAAAAATAATCTAAAAGATTCAAAGGCAATTGTTGTTACATTTTATTACAAATATTTTTAAACTTTAAAATATTTCCGAAAAAGTATTAAATATTTTAAAATTCTCTCAAAAATTAGTCTGTTTTAAGTGCGGATTTAACTATTTTGATTTAAAGTTTTCCTCATTTAGATAAATTTAACTTTTCTTATTAAAAATTAGAATATTTTTTAGTTAAAATATTAGCATTTACATTTTTTGTTGACAATTTATCTTTTTTAGTTGAAAATTGAACTAATTGCTCTAAAGGTAAAAATTCACTTTTTTGTTTAAATATAAATCATCTTAGTTCAAAATTCATCTGCTTAAAAAGCATAATTCTTTTGAAAAGTTAATATTGTCTATGGCTTTTTCCTTTTGGAAAATAGCTGGAAAGCTATGGTTTTTTCTTAAATATTTCACTCTGCTTCAGCTTTTCATTTATGAACAAATAATATATAAACCGTTAAGAAAATAATTGATCAACAAATTTTTTTCTTTTCTGTGACTATATTTGTCTTAGAAAAAGTATATATTTGAATTATTCATCAAATTTTTTAGATGGATAATGTAAATTAAATTAAATGTAAATTTTCTTTAAAGTAGTTAATCACAAAATGTTTGTTTAAATAAATATTTTTCTCTTATACTTGTTCCTAACTGAAAAGCCAAAAAAAACTAAAAATTGAAAAAAACTGCAGCATTCTAGCATTCCTTAAGAAAAAGATATTTATAAAAATTAATTATTTAACAATAATGTTTATTAACTTGACTCAATTATTACCCTACCAAGTAAAAAATAAACAAAGAGTTAAAACTCCAAAAAAAACCGCAACTATCTCTCATTAATATGAAAGAAAATATTTATAAACAATAATAATTTGTTCAAACAATTGAGTCTTTCTCTTGCTTTTTCACTTTTTCTTTTTAATTTTCTCTTTCACCCTTTCTCCTCCCCCTTTCCTATTTTTCCCCTTCCATTTCTATTTCCATTCCACCCTTTTCCCATTTTCCTTTTCTATTTTCTATTCTCTCTTTCAATTTTCCCTATATCATTTACCCTTTTAATTGTTCTCTTTTTATTTTCTTTTTTCATTTCCTTCCTTTCATTTCCTCCTTTCCATTATCCCCTTTTCCTCTTTTCTCTCTATTCGATTCTCCTTCTTGTGCGGCGATTCGCAATTGCAAATAAATTGTGGCCTTTATTATGCAAGATAAAATTCCCATATAAACCGGAGACTTTTTTTGGTTATTATACGCCTCATTGGTAATGCAGTCAAGTGTACACTATAAGCACACATAAGATATAATATACCGACAAATAAAATAGCCATATCAAAATCGATTTGTAACTGACGTTTATAGGCATCAAATTTGAAATTTCCCAGAATATATCTGCAGAATATAAAATTGAAAATATGTACAATAAAAAGGATAATAATAGCACCTTTTTTAGGTCAAAAGTTATTTCCCTGGTCTCTGCAGATATAAGGAATTTATTGCAGGATAAAAACATTCTACGGTTATTGGCGATATAATCTCTAGATATAAAAGTAAGTGGTTCGGGTTTTAAAACATCTCTCTCAATACAATTTTCACAAAAATATGATATAGTTTGAGTAAACTTTACTTATAGAGCCTATTTTTAATTGTAAGTTAAACTTCAATTAAAAAAGAAACCTAACTAAAAAAAGAGTAAATTTAGAACAATTTAGGTTTGTGTTTTCTTTGTACACTGCAAATGGGCATTTTCATAATCAATTAGTAGATTACAAAACCGACGGCATTAGCTGTACGGTGAATTTTGATTCCAGAATAGTATGGATTTCGAGGGCGGTTTAGACTCGGATGGGTGACCATCTGCGACGTAAGACCGTGTTGTGTATTAGCTGCGTTTTTACTAATATCGAGAGAATTGTTGATGCCGAGAATGAAAATAAATGGTTTTGAGCCTACCTAAGTAATAATTTAGATTTTATGGTTTCGTTAGCGTTTTTACCTGATGTTTACGTTTTTAAACGAAAATCATTAAATATTCAAGGTTCATAATTTTGTAAAAATTTTAAGTTACGGTAGCGTTTTCGCCAAATCTTGACTTTTAAAGCAAAACTCATTTTAGTATTTTTATTTTAAAAAAATCTTATTTCCAAGAATATTTCTAATTTTTTTACAACATTAGTTTATGCTGGAGTGTTTAACTTGAAATTGGTATTTTCAACTAAAAATTATTTGTATAAAATTGAATGATTTTAATTTAAAATAATGAAATTTTTAAGATTAAGCAATTTTCAATTGTTTTAACAGTTTCCGTCAGAAATTCGAGTTTTTTAAAATATCATTTAATTTAAAAAAAGTAACATAATTTTAGAAAAATTTTAGATTAACCTTGCCTTTCACAGCGAAATTCTGTATTTTTAACGCAAAGGCATCCTAATTTAAAAAAGAATAAAAATCTTTTAACAAATTTGGATTTTTTAAGTGTTTTCTCATGTCAAAAATAAAAAAAATTGTAGCAGTAAGAGTTAGATTTTGAAAAAGATTTACAATTTTTTAAATTTAAGGATTATGATTTTTGACCAATTTGATGTTATATTAAAGTTCCTAAATGAAAATCGGTTATTTAATTAACAGTAAAATACGATTTATAATTTATTAAACCTTTTGTATCTTATGTTTTTTTTATTGAAATATGATCTTCCTGATTTATGAAATTTAGGATTTTCGAGGATTTCGTTTAGTTATTATTTCATCAATTTTTTACAATTTTGTGTTTAATTGGATTTTTGCACGGAAATTCGGTAATTTGAATATGAAATGATGCGATTATAAAAAACATAAAATATTTTGAAATAATTTTTATTATTTATAATTTTTATTATATATAATTTATTATTATTTATTATTATATCATATATAATTTTTATTGTACATAACTTGTGGTTTGTACTTAAACATTTAACTATTAGATTGGAAATGAACTATTTTGTCAAAATTTCCTATTTTTGGCTCAAACATTCATCTAGATTGTAGATAATTTTTCTTTTTGGCTTAAAAATTTAGATTTTTTTCATTTGTTTTTTTCCGAAAATTGCTTTTTATAATAGATAAATATATATTTTTAACAAGAATACATCTGTTTTGTTGCAATTTAATTTATTTCGGTTAAAAATTGAACTTTTTGTTTAAAAGTCATGTCATGCAGTATCTGATGACATTAGAAGTCACTGCATAGATTTAATTATTAAGAAAATGAGATTCCTGTACATAAAAAAACATTGACTTTTATTTTCAACAGTCAAAATTAAAGAATTATTAATATTGTGAACCTTCAAAGTTTAGTTTTTCTCAAAACTTTAATAATTATATGATTCTCAATTAAAAGCTCATAAAAAAATCAATCCAAGGCTGATGGAACCATAACAAATTATATAATTTCAAACTTTCTTTAAAGCTAAAGTATTCTAAAATTCGTTACATAAAAAACAAATTGTACAAAAATAATAATTTTTAGATTATATATCACGCTTTCTAAAATCTAAAGTACAAAAGTATTAACGTGGAAATCAACTATAAAGCATTTTCATGCATACGGTAGAAATTTATGTTACATATACAAAAAGTCAAACATGACATAAAAGCTGACGTGTGCTACAATGAAGAGTCAAATACACAGATGGACAATGTGAAAGTATGATTTTTTAAATTATTATAAATAATCTTTTGCAATAATTTAAATATTAATATTTCACATAGTTTTTCTTCTTTAATCCTCAAACAAAGAAAAAGTGCAGGAAAATAAAAAAATCCTGGGCTAAAAACGAGTGAAATAAATGATTTCTACATAGCTTTTGAGTCTTTGAAACATGAAAATCCATAATTTCCTTCTTTTTGGGAAAATGAACTTTTTATGTAAATCTCGAGCCATTAAATTTTTTTTATAAGCTAATGGATCGAATAAAGAGGAAGGTATTGCTTGTGATTCATAATTCTTTTGTTGTATCTACACGATGAAAATGTGTTCTCAGAATGCAGTGCTGCACTATAAAATATTTTATTGGTCTTTGATGTTTACTACAGTACTTTCATCAATACTTATAGCCATATGTGAGCCATCCATTCTATAAATAATAGGTAACAGCATTATCTTTTATAATGTAACACACAAAACGCATTTCATAAATGCAATTAGAATATATCTAAATTTATGACATGTAAGCTCGGATAACAATATGAGCTCTTATTATAATAAAAATTATCAGTCAATTTGATCTTGAGTGTTTTCACTTTGTTTGTATTTATATTTATATGGTGCTCATTATACGAGCACTTTGCTTCCTTATAGAGAATGCGTTAGTGATTTTTTAAATAATAGACAAACTAAAATTTTTATTTTAATCAATTAAAAAATATATTTGGAAAAGAAATCATAAAATATTACAAACAATTTCTAAAATACAAGGACAAATAATTTAAAACAAATTTCGTATTAAAAATGGTAATTTTTCAAGCTTGAAAAGGAAAGTTATGTTGCAACCTATTTCTTTCCAAGCTTTATGATTTTTAGAAAAAATTTGTAGTATTATTTTATTTAAAAATTCGTGATCAAAAAGTTTGTTCTATTTACGCATCAAATTTAAATTATGTAGATGAAAACAGTTTTTTCTGTTTGAAACATAAGTTTTAAATATTATGAACAAGGATAATTTCCTCATTCTTAAACAAAGTGTATAAATATTATAGGTCAATTAATTTGCGCAAATTAGGAAATCTTTTTCGATATTGCATTATTTCTGAATTATGTTAATGAAAAAAATGTTACTGTGTAAAATTGTTTTTTTTTAACATTATGCTTGACTGTAGCTGCCTTACCCTTTAATACAATGTAACAATATTATAGAAAAGATTTCGAGCAAGGCGAAAGGAGGATGTGATGTCTTTTATCTCATAAGAGAGGAAAATATAGCTGGTGAAAGAGGAATCTTAAGGCAAAATTGCGAGGGAGATAGAATGACGTAATGGTTAAGCAGTCGTCTATTATTTCTTTCAGCCCTAAAAATAATTTGATTAGCGGAGATTTAAATGTTTCAGCGGGTGGGATAGGCATAA
>JAUELO010000179.1:30306506-30323943 GCA_032357855.1 Amphibolips quercusostensackenii | reverse complement strand
GAAAAATGTTTGTGTTTTACAACATCTATAATCTAAGATAATAGGAACTAAAATCCAGGACAATTTTTTTGACAATTGATGAAAAATGATATTTTCAATTCTCAATTCATATTTTTCTGTTAATATTTTTCTGTTAATGAAATGACTATAAATAACAGTCTAAATAAAAATGATAACCAAAAAAAAATTAGGATTGTTGTATTTAAAAAAAAATTGTAAGCGGAAAACGCAAACATAACGTGATAAAAAATTGTTCCAAATTGTGAATCTTCTTTGAAGTTGAATTCATTTTGTTTAAAGTAACTGATTTCCGGTTAAAAGCACGAAAATAATTTTCAATTGTTTAAAAAGTGTAAATGTTGTTTGAAATCTATATCGATATTACCTACCAAAACATTCCACATCTTTTTTTACATCTTATCTAATGTTTGAGAAATAACGTTGTTGTTGATAAAAATGCCGATTACCAACATAAAACACAAAAGTAATCTGTTTTAAATAAAAATACCAATCTTCGATTTCAAAAACCAAGTAATCTTAAATTGTTCTGAAATTATGAATTATTTTTTAATTGCAAAGAATTCATAAATAAAAATGTACAGTTTCAAAAAAGCATTGAAAATTTCGAAATTTTTTGATCTTAGAAATTTTTATATTTTGAATAAAAATTATTAAACTAAAATTTCATCATTTTTGTCTAATTAACGAAAAAATACTAACATAACTAAAATTATTTCTAAATTGTACATCTTTCATTAAATTTTCATGATTTTTGTTCCGTTGGTTTGATTTTAGGTGAGAAATCTTAACATACTCTTTAATTGTTACAGAATTGTAAATCTTTTTCGAAATCTGTATCAAAATTTTCTGTCAAAATCGCTCGCTCAACCTATAATTGTACACAATTTTTTTAATCCTCTTTGAAATCTAATGATGTTTTACTAAAAATATTGATTTCTCATTTGAAACGCTAACATAAGATTGAATTATTAACAAGTTGTAAATCTTTTTTAAAATGTTAACAAAATAATTACGTTATATTTAAAAATGCTAGTTTTTTCACGAAAATCCTAACCGAATCTGAAAATTTTGAATGATTCTAAATGTTGTCCAAATTTCAATGATTTTCGTTTAAGAACAGCAATTAGCGATGTAAGAGAACAACATTACCTAAAATTGTTGATAACTTAAGAATTTATTATAAATTTAATGATTAATTTAATAAAAATGTGCATTTATAAAAAGACTAACACAATTTGAAATTATCTAAGGTTATAAATGTTTAAATTTAAAAAAAAATGATTTAATTTAAATGTAATTATTTTTGTTCAGAAATAATTATTTCTATCAATCTATTTTGTACGAAGTAGGCGAATTTGCAACAAAATATTTTAGTTTTTATGGTAAAATGTCGGATGTTTCATTGAAACATTTAAATTGTAACGAGAAAGGAAAACGCTTCAACTAAATAAGTACAAAATTAATGAATTTTCAAGTGAAAAAGACAAACATTATAAAATACAGTTCAATTTTCGACTAGATAATAAAAATTCTCTATGTTCAACAAAATAATAAAATGTCAATGGAAAATTACGAATTTTCAACCAGAAAGGACTGATTTTTTACAAAAAATAGGATAGTTTCATTTTTAGCGAATACAAATTAATTTTTAACAGAAAATAGTATTTTTAGAAAAATATTTTAATCTTCAACAAGAGATGAATTTTTAACTAATATGATAATATTTATTTTAAATTTAAGATAATAGTTCATCATCCAACTAATTCTTGAAATTTCAAACACACGACACATTTTCTACAGAACACCTGAATTTTCTACCAGTAAATACGAATTTTTTTACAAAAAAGGTCATTTACGACCGAAAGGAGAAATTTTCTACTAAAATGGCTTAGGTATAAGCCAAACAGTTTATTTTTCAACAACAACAAAGAAAAACAACTCTCAACGAAACATGTAGTAGTTATTACTTGAACAAATAAAAAAATTAACAAAAACGGTTGAATTAAAGAAATATGCAACAAATTAGTAAAATTCCCAACCATAATAGATATTTATATAATTTGTTTCAAAAATAAACAAATCCTAATGCATTGCAAATTTTTCAGAAAACATCATTAGAAATATAATGTCAGCAAGGCCAGAAGAAACAATAATTTCTTTTCGCCTAAAAACGCCTAAAATGTGCATTTGTTCATATAATTTGTTTATAAAATAAACAAGTAATAATGGGCGGTAATATTTTTTTTGAAATCATCATTGATAATATAAGAACAACAAGATTGGACAGAAAACGATGTGCTTCTTCCTATAAGTGTCTGTAATGTACTTTTATTTATCTATTTTGTTTATTAAATTAATTATTAACTTCGCATCTTATAAATAAAAAAAAAGAAATTTTAGAGCAGCAATATGCTTTGAAAACATATGTGCTCTAAGGTCGATTTTCTTGTTAATACAAATTGTTTATAACAATAAGCTTTATAGGCTTCCAATTTTTTTTCATTTTTTCAAACTTTGTGCATTTAATCCTTGTGACGAAAAGTAAAATAACAATTTTTTCTAGGAGATGAGAAATAGAATTTGAAAAAATATTTTTTACACTGTTTGCATCAACATAGAAATGAAATAAGCAAAAAAGATACTTTCACCATAATCTAAAAAATGTAATCCTGAAGAGCCAGGACAAAGTGTACATTGAATGTACAAAAAATCGATTTTGATTAAACATTGTTAAATTGTATTTCTTGCCGTAACTATTCTGAAAGTCAGTAGACATAAAGTCCGAAAATGGATACTTTTTGAGCTACAAAAGGTTAAACCTTATACTATTTTAACATATCTCGGACAATTTCTTGAAAACAGATTAAATAAAGAAATGTTTCCTGCAAAAGTAATTGCAATTTCAGGGAAAAATGATAAAAAAAAGTCATGATATTAAAGCAGAAGTCATTTTTCAAGGTATCTACCAAGGCAAGGAAAGATGTTATCAATACCCAGCCAAAAAGTGCGCGACGTTATCAAAACTTAATCAATATTTAGTCAAGGAAGACAAGATATGAGCAGGCTGTTGCGAATATTTAGCAAATAAAGGCAAGATATGAGCGGGATGTAGTTAATATCCAGTTAATGAAGGCAAGATATAAGGAGTTTGTTGCCAAAGAATTATCTTAAAGGAACTAACCGGTACCAACCACACCAAACGAACCAACCTGAACAAACAAAAACAAACGATTGAACACAAACAAACCGAAGCAAACATACCAATCAACTCGAACGAACCTACCGGAACGAAATAAGTGAAACCAATAAACCTACACGAAACAGCCCAAACAAACCAAACAACAAAAGAAACCAATCCACACCAACAAAAACCAACCAACACAAGCTAATCAAAACAAACTACTTAACCCAAACCAAGTAACCCAAACAAACTAATCTAAACTAAGCAACCCAAATTAGCCCACAAAAAAGAAACAACCCAAAAGAACTATCTTAAATCAACCAATCCAAGCAAACCTAAACTAACTTACGCAGTTCAACAGTCTTAAGTGAGGCTAACCAAACCAGCTGAACCAAACCAGCCAAACCCAATCAGCCAAACCAAACAAACCAACTGAAGCAAACCATCCCAAACCTACCATCCCAAGCGAACGAACCTGAATGAACCAAACCAAGTGAGCCAACCCAAGCAAACGAAATTAAACGAACTCACCAGAACAAACTAGCCTTAACAGACCATCTTAAGGAAACTAATTTTAAAAAATTACCCTAAACGACTCAAATTAAACAAACCTAACCCAAACGAACTAACCTAAACAAACCAAATCAATCAAACAAACCCAAACTAACCATTCCTGAGAAAATTACCTGAATGTACCATCCTGAACAAACCAACCCAAAGAAACAAGCCTGAGCAAACATGCTCAAACAAGTCAACACAAATTAATAAACCCTAATAAAACAACCCAAACTCACAAAAAACAAGCAGCCCATAATTTTGAGAGGCAAGGGAACTCACAAAAAACAAGTTTATATCTTTTCTTCCTTAGCTGGAAATACTGTCTTGCTCACGTCGTGCTTTTACTGGCAACATTTTGCCTCCCTCTTCTAAGTATAAATTTTCTGCTCATATCTTGTCTTTATTAGCTAAATGTGAAAAACAAATGAGGAGTTCTTCTCAAATAACCTTAAAAAATGACCTGTGTTGTAAGGTTCTTCCTTAATGTACTTCCTTGGCATTTCCTCCTAGAGCGCAATAACTTTTGTAGGGACAATTTTTTTCTCTGATCTTCCATTTTCAAATCGTTGGCCAATGTTTTTGAAATAGCTTGAAGCTTAACCTTCTGTTATTCGAAAAGTGTCAATTTTGGACATGCTGTCCACTGTGCGACTGTAGTGTAGCGTTACATCACTTTTTCTAGACAAAAAAATTTATAACGAAGATAATTTTTGAATGAAGTAAAAAGTTTGGTCATTCATAACCTCGTTGAACAATTGACTCATAATTGCCTTGTTCACAAGCAGGCAAGATATTCGAAATAGTCGCTCCTTCAAAAGGACCACTTAAAAACAAGAAGCGCTCGTGAGCGGCCTTAAGACAGAGGCTTTTAAAGTTTCGCTTCTTTTATTGTACCCGACCGGCTTAAACTTTCAGATTAAAATGAATAGCTGCCTTATAGGTACCGAAAGATGCAACTCTACTGCCTGCAGCGCACCCTAGTAGAAATTATTATATCCGCGGGAATAAAAGGAAACAATCTGAAGCCCATTATCGCTCTAGCATAAAGGACTGGCGTTAAGGGAATATGCAGGCTTAGCTTTTTCCACCGTGCCAAATGGATTCGCTTTCCTCAAGTTGAAAATTTCTTATGACCGTGATAAGGCAATCTGCTTACTTTCCCACCTTATATTCTCAGTTCCACTGATTTTACACCGTTTACAGCTTAAGAACTTTTTATCACTTTTGATGCAGGTACTACTCTTGCTTCCTACTTCTGCAGAGTACGGCGAATTTTGCGAATTTCTTTAATTTGAATAGTAGATAAGATAATAATGAAACCTTAATGGTTTTATTGTGCGAGCTAACTCTTCAAAGTTTTCCTTTCAGCAAACAACATAAGTTTCTTACAGATTTTTTTGTTATTAGGAAGGTTAATACATATTGTTATGGTCTATGAAGTTTTTTTCAATTATTGAAAAGTGCATTTTAAATCATTTTCTGAAATTTCGAAAAAGAATGTGGACGATTTTAAAACCATTTTTTTTTTATTAGCAAAATTACAAAGTTTTATAAAAACATTATGTGAGATTGAGTTACATTTAGAAGTTTTAATAGGATTATGAATTATTTCAAAAGTTTAAAACATTTCAAAAAAGTTTTTTGTATTTTCTGAAGAATCTCAGGAAAGCTACATATTTATATTACCTTAAAACAAGTAAACAAAGTAACCATAAAATGAAATTTTAATTCAAAATTTCTATTTTTTGATAAAATTATTTATTCCATAAAAAGATCATTTGGGTGAATTTTTTTTTTGTCAAATAACAAACCATTTTTTGTCACAAATTAAACTTTTTGTGTAAAAGATCGTCCATTTTGTTTGAAAATCAATCAACTTTTGTTAAAAATTTGTCGTTTTTGGTTGAAAACACCACTGGTTTGAACTTCATCCGTTTGGTTGACAATATAACTACTTCGTTAAAAATTCTTCTTTTTTGGCAGATAATAAATCATGGTAGAAAATTCATCTATTTCCTTGAAAATTTATACTTTCGTGTTAGAAAATTGAACGGTTTTAAAGGAAATCCGTCTCTGCTGAAAAAAATTTTATCTTTTTTAGTTAAAAATGTGACTAGAAAAATGATTTTTTTTTTAATTTAAGATTCAGTTACTTTGTTAAAAATGTGTTATTTTAAGCATAGATAAAACTGGTTTTTATTTAAATCAAAAGTCATTTCAGTTAGAATATCATTTGCGTATTACATTTTTTTAATAAGACATTTTTGAATACAAAATTAAATTTTTTTCATTGCAAGGAACATAACATAAAATTCATTTCTTCAACAATTATTTTTCATAAACTTGATTAAAACTAAAAACTACATTTTTAATATTTAAATTAACCTGAAAAGCTTATACAATATATGTATATGTATGTTATTTGCATAAATATTTTATATGTTGAAATTTGAAAATTCGTACACTTTTTATTAACTAAATGATCAAAGGTCTTCAGAGGCCAAAGAAATTTTTTTTTAAATTTCAACTAGATATATGAAAAAGGACTGTTTTTATACACTAATTAAATTGAGAAATGTGAAAATAATGTTACAATTTTCTCAAAAACTTTTAAAATAACAATCTTCTATACTTATTTTAACGATTCCTTTTTCATTATTATTAATAACTACTATTTTTACCAATTAAAAAAAGTGTAGATTTTTTATGTTTTTAATATAAAATGTGAAAGCTACCGAGAATGTTGAAAGTTTTAAGAAAATAAATTTTTGTCTTAAAATTACAGGGAAAATTCAAATTACTTTTTTTATCATTTCAAGGAAAATATTTTAAATTATTTATAAATATTTTTAATGTTTTCCTGCAATTTCGAAAAAAAAAATTCATAAGGTTAAGCATAATTTTTAAATTTTGCAAAGTTCTAACATTTAATAAGAATTAGAGTAAGTTTAAGACATATTTTAATGTTTTGGAAGGATACGAAAATGACGCTATTAGAAACAAAATAAAAATTTTGAAGATATTTGAAAATACAAAAAATTTCCAAAATCCTAAGCAAACTGAAAGATTCTAAAAAAAAAAAAAATTCTTTTATACTTTTCGAACCTTTTCCTAAAGGTTCGAATGATTAAAAAAAATATCTAGAAGTTTCTAAAAAAATTTAACCTAAAGTTTTGTAGAATTCAAAAGTTTTGAAAATAATAAATTTTTTCCCCATAGATTTCTGGGAAAATAAAAGTGATTGTTTATTTCATTTTATTTCAAAAAAATATTTAGAAGGATTACAGAACATACTTTAAAACTTTGAAAGATTTTTGAACACTCATAAAATATTTCTGAATTTTTCAAAGCGTCAAAAAGGCTTCAATATCTTTAAAACTACTCAAAATTTTACTAAAATTTGTTAAAATTCTACAACATAAAAAAAAGTTTTTAGACATTTTTAGGTACATTATTGACACATCTAAGATCCTCAAAAAACTTTTTTAAATTTTTTGAAAAACCTAGAAAAATTTAATTTTTATAATCTGAAAGCAAATTAACAATGGAAATTAAAACAATAAATAGTCACTCGAAATTTTCATTTTATACTAAAAATGATTTCTCTTTCAAATTGAAATTCACATTTTTTTTTTAATTTATGACTAAAAAATCTTATTTAATTGCTGGTTCAACAATTTTTTCAAAAACTCGTCTTTTCGGTTTAAAAATTAACATTAGTTGTAGAAAATTTATCTTTTTTTGTTAAAATGGCAAATGCTTAAATTAAAATCAAAATCTGGGTTTTTTTTTGAGAATTTAAATACTAGATTATATAGCCGTCTTTTTCGCATAAAATTAATTTTCCTGGTTAAAAATTAATCTTTTTGGCTGTTTATTCAACTATTTTTTTACTTTTTTTAAAATTAAATTGTTTTTGATGTGAATTAAATTATTTTCAAATTAAAATATTAACTTTTAGAATTTTTGTTGAGAATTCCTTTTTTTTGTTGAGGATTCATAATTCAAGTTAATTTGTGATTTTTTCGTAGAAAATCAATCTTTTTCAAGAAAATTTGTGTATTTCGTTGAAAATAATTTTGTAGTGGAAAATTTATAGTTTCAGGTTAAAAATTAAAATTTTCTGTGAAAAATTGGTCTTTCTTGGATAATATTTCATGTTTTTTGGTTGAAAATAAAACTGGCTCATTTGAAGCATTTTATAGCAAGAAACAAAAATGACATTCATTTGAATTGAAGAAAATTCCAAAAAATTGGAATTCATATTACTGGCCTGAGGTCAAGATTACTTGGACATTTACCTTATTACGTTTTTCGGTAAGAATTAATTTCTTCTGTTTGAAAATTTGACTATTCTGTTGTAAATCAACTTTTTTTTATAATTTTGATTTCACATGTTTGAAAATTTCAAAATTATTATTTTTCAATTTATTAGAAATTAAATGCTTATATAAGTTCAAAAGAAATAAACAAATAAACCTGAAAAACAAACAGTATTTCCAAATTCTTTTTTCATCATTAAAAATTATTTTGCCCTTAAAATCGGTGCAACTAAAAGTTTTAAATTATCTAGTACATTATTGAAAAAGAAGTATTAATTTCCATACGTGCTTTTCGCTGATAATTATTATCCTCCTAACCACATTTCTAAATAAGATCATGAAATTCTTAAGGAAACTTACAATTTTTAAGAATTTAAGCTTGTATAATTTTTTTTTACCGAAAATAAGCATTTTTTAACAATAAAAAAATCAAAAAAGTTCCAAATCATTAAGAATGTTCAGGGGCTATTTTTAATTAACAATGAGTAGAAAGACATTATACAGATTATTAAAATATTCTACTTATGAATAAAAACTTTTTTCAAGTTAGAAATTTAACTAATTGCGTTAAAATTCATTTATTTTGTTTAAAACTCTTCTTTTTTTGTGAAAAATCATCCTTTTTTATTAAAAATTCATTTTTCTTGTTAAAGATTTAATTATTACATTTTTCGTTGAAAAATAATCTCTGTGGACTAAATATTGAACTAGTTTGATCTAAAATTCTTGCTTTTTTGTTAAAAGTTTATTCTTCAACTAAGAATTCAACTATTTCATTTAATAAATTATTATTTAATCTAAAAATCAATCTTTGCAGTAGTAAATATGAATAGTTAGTTGAAGTTTTTCTTTCAGAAATAATTTTTTGACTGCAAATCAAACTATTCTATTTTTGGCATAAAATTGTTCTTCTTAGTTGAAAACTCATCTGTTTCATTAAAAATTTTTTTTTTTATTTGAAAATTATACAGGTTTGTTGAAAACTCATTTTTTGTTGAAAATTTGTCTTTTTTAGTAGAAAATTTATCCTTTTGGTTGAAACTTTAACTTTCTTGTTGAAATTTAATCTATTTTGTTGAAAATTGAATAATATAAAAAATTCACCACATTTTTATTTAATTTAGAGTAATACTATGTAATCCAGAGTAATCAAAGGTAATCCAGAGTTATTCTGTATATAGAGATAGTCCTAACTAATTTGATATAATCTGGAGTAACTAGTTCTATTTTTATAAAAAAAAAAACAAGTTCACACGGTTTATGTTTTTCTTTGAAAAAGAAAGTGGCGGCTAAGCCCCACTGTTAACTTATCCAAATTCACACCAGTTGCTACTTTTGTTTTAAATGTAATCTAGACACTACTTTGAATTATTCAAATGCGTCCGATTAAAAATCAATCAGATTTTTTTCTGAACTTTATTGTTTGATCATTTTAGTTAAATAAGGTATTAAACACTTAGCACATCTAAATAGAGCGTCGGAATTTGCAAACGAAATATTTGCTTTGATGAATTCAAGATCTGAATTAGAGACTATTTCAAGAATGCGAGAGTGGTAGGTAAAAAAGAAAAACGGAAACTGTCGCGACACAGAAAACCAGGGAGGAAATAAAAAATGCAAAAAAATATGACTCGAGTGACGTTTCCTACTTTTGTTTATTACAGCACCCTTCATTGTTCTCGTTCTGTCTACAATTCGTACCATAGTCTACACTGGAACGACGACGTGACATCGAAGACAGTAGAAAACAACAAAAATAATCAAATACAAGTTACGTGAATAACTTATATTTTTTAATGAAATACTAAAATTATAAATTATTTCTTATGAGATAAATAACTATCAATGCTGAATTTTTTAGGCTTTAACATAATCAGGGTTCAACTATGAGTTTCCCTTTTTTTAAATTTCAGTTTTTTCTCAATTCTTGAAAAATTTCTTCTTTTCACCCTTTTTTCTTTAAATATAGGATATTTAAAAATATAATTGTACGTATTGCATCTAAATAATTATTATATTCTAAACTAGAACATGCTACCGCGAGTGGTGAAAGTATTTTTTTTTAACTCACAGAATAATCTGTTATAATTGATTTAACTTTTTTAAATTTGACTAATTTTAAACTAAAATTTTTACAATTCATTTTTTAAGCTAGAATTTTTTTGTCTGAATCTAAGTATCTGTACAGAATAAATATTTCTGAAATTAAGTATGGTATAGTGCGATGAAGATTTGCTTTTTTTATATTGACAAATTCAATAAAATTAAATTTTTTTGTTAAAACCTTTTAAGTTAGTTATAAACATTATCGTAATATATTATCGTTGGTTGGTTTGAGATAAAAATTTAATTTTTTGTCCACATCGAAGATTCTTAAAATCGAATCCAAATAACAATTTTCATTACGCTATACATATTATAACAATTATTTCCCGACTTAAGAATTATTTTAAAGTAGCTAAAGCAATGTAAGAACTGCTAAAGTGAAAATTAAAATTTAATTTAATTGTTTGAAATTATGAAAGAAAAGCTTTTTCTCTTTTACCTAAAATAAAATAAAAAGGTCAATGCCTTTTCACAAAGGGATACGAACTAAAGAAAAAATTTGATTTTTTAGTTGATTTCTATAAATTCTTTTATATGAAAAGATGCAGGTGGAAAAAATTAATTAAATAATTTTTATACAGTTCTAAAAGAAATATTCAGTATATATCAAATATATTAAAAAATTAAACCAATGGAATTTGAAAGATTTTAAGTAATTTAAAAAAATTAAAGAATTAAAAATTCTACATGCTTCCGAAAAAAAAATTTGAAATCTAAATTGGAACTATGAAAAAGAGCAGTGTACTGGCACTCTCAACAGTTTAATTAATTTGGTTTTACTTTATCAAAACCTTCAACTTGCGCGTTTGCAAAGTGTGCTTTGAGGGAATTTAAATAAATGTAAGCACAGTAAATTTTTAAAAGAACTAAGGTCTGTGTTTTTTAAATTATTATTCGTTAAAAGTTATTTTCGCACTCGGCGTTAAAGCAATCCTTAAAATAAATTTAAGCGTTTTTTTCTGGTAGAAGACGTATTCTGCGCTTATTTTAAGTGATTTTTGACCACAGCAATTTAATAAAAAAAAAAAATTACTGTGATTTTGGTTTCTTGGGGATTTTATATTTCTGACTTGAATCTTCAAGGTATGTTATATAAATATTTTGATACTTTGCCGGTAGCAGTAACTAAAAAATTAATAATACTGACAATAAGATTTCTGGAAAATTTCAAATGATTCAGGTTTTATTTTGAGAGATTGATTTTAAGTTTTAAAGATTTCAAAATATTTTAGAAATGAATGTGGAAAATATAAGACCAATTTTTTCATTTTGCAAAATTTTAAAAATTCTTTTAAAAACAAATTTCTTTAACAGAAATCCGGAAGTTTTGAAAGGAGTAGAAAATAATTTAAATCATGATAATTTTAAAAGCTTTTAAGAGATTAAAAAAATTTCTTAAGATTGCTAGAAAAATTTTTTATGATTTTTTTTATTTTCAAGAATGAATTCTTAGAGAATATTCTAAAAGATTAAAAAAATTATTATTTCTTAAAATATATGGAATAATTTTTTAATTTGAAAATGAATTGTTCAAAAAACTTTCGACCGATTTTAAAAGTTTTCTAAAAATGTCGAAAAAAATCTAAAAGATTTTATGTCAATTTATATAATTTTAAGAGATTTTTTAAAATTTTAGGAAAAATTTGAGTCAGTTTAAAATATAATTAGGAATTGTAGAAGTTTTGAAAAGATTAAAAATATTTTAAAACTTGAAAAGGTTTCTGAGGATTTATAAAATATTTTTCAGTTTCGTCCAAACTTCTAAAAGTCATACATATCTTATATATCTTTTGTTTAAAATTTTGTACATTATTTTCTTATGCAACTAAAGTCTTTAAATTCAATTTTTTTTATTTTTCAAATAAATTTACAAAAATGATATTTATATTCCTTAAAAAAACAAATGATAATATTTCTCTTCTCGGTGTCTTTTGTACGGTCAATAAAATGTAAAAACTCTTGAATTATAAATTTTTAAAATTAAAATTGAAATTTTTTTTTGGCCAAACGCTTAATCATTTGAAGTATAAAATGAAAGCTATTCACACTTTTTATTTAATAAAATTCTTAATAAATGCATTTATACTACAAAATAAAATTTTTTTAACTTATACAAATAGTAAAGTTCGAAGCTTTAGATTCAGTTCAAAAAACATAAATCTACGGTTTCATTTTCAAAGTTGTATGTTAAAGAATGAATCAATAAATTTGTAAATTTTAAAAATTATGTGATTTGAAGCAATCTGAATGCAGAAACATTAAGAGTTAAACAATTAAATTTTTCTGTAAACTTAACACTTTTTAAATTCAAATTGAAGTTAAAAGCTATATAATATTTGAAGTAGTTAAAAAAATAACTTTTCAAGGAATGAGCATCAATTATCAATTTTTATTATTCTAAAACCATTCAAAATCCTGTAAAAACCTTATAATTTTATTTTAAAATCTTAGAAAAACTGTAGCATTTTGTTTTAAAATCTTCATAGAAATCTACATTTTGTTTAAAATTGTTTAAAATGTTTTCAAATTCTAAATTATTTTTTAAATTTTTTCTAAGCATCTAAGTATCTTGTTTTAATCGTGTGAAAGAAATACGAATCTTGCCGACGTTTCGTGAACGTTGCAGTTCACTTCTTCAGGGCTGTGAACTGCAACTGTGAAATGAAACGTTACCGAAACGTCGACAAGATTCGTATTTCTTCACACGATTAAAACCCAAAAAAACTCTTTTATTACAATATCGTGAAAGCATTAAATTTATTATCCAAATATCTCTGAAACAAATTCAACTTTTTCTTAAAATATTTAAGAAATTAAACAAAATGAAAAAATCCTTGAAATTTTTTAGATTCTTTTTTGTTAATTTTGGAAATCCATTGAAATCTTTCAAAAGATTTTCTTAAACAAAAATTAAAAAAAAAATTTTGATATCCCTTGAAATCTCGAAAAAATTACTTTTTGAAACCTTTTACATTTCTACAAAGGCTTCTAATTGCTGCGTTATGATTTTCAGTAACATATACATTTTGGTTCTAAACTCTGTCACTTTTTATCGTACAGGTTATTAAGCTGAAAAATCTCGCTATTATGATTATAAAATTTGTTTATATGTCATTTTACAAATTTGTTACTTTATAATAAAATATAAAATTCTTGAAAATAAATAATCCAATAATTATATCCCATTTTACGTTTTTGCAAGAGTATTTATAATTTTTATTTCGAAACGCTGTATATTTTAAGTTTAATGTACGATCGCATGATGTTTTTCCGGACCTCACTCTGTTGCATGCATGTGATCTAAATATCAAGGCATAAAATAGAAAATTAAAACAAGTTGCATATTAGTAACATGGATAGTATAGATAGACTGGAATTTTGTGAAAAAGATTTCTGTATTCAATGGTCTGACGGATATGATTTGTCCAGCCTCGACGTTAAGTCGCTATTCATTAACATCCCACGCGATCTCATGCTTGATGCTGTTGAGCATAGTTGGAACCTAATTGAATGTCATGCAAAAATACCTTATGAGCTCTACATTTGATTATTGAAATTTTGTTTAAATAATGCTAATTTATTATTTCAAGAAAGATACTATATCCAGATCTGCGGCATGCCTATGGGCTCACCTATACGTGCTGCGGTTTCCGATTTGGTGATGAAGATTTTTAAACATAAAGTTTTTACATTAAATATAATGTCGCCCCCCTCCCTGTTTTTCTATCAGTATGTCGAGGACATTTAATTTTGTCTTCTTGATAATCAAATTGAACCTTCCAAAAACTTTTTTAATACACATCACAAAATATTACAGATTACTGTTGAAAACGAAAAAGAAAAAATTATTAGTTTTTTGGTTACCCACATTTCTAATATTAATGGTTAGATGTACATCAAGTGATGACGTAAACGAAATTGGCCTGGCAGATATACTAATTATTATTCTATTACTTATCCTTCTCATACAACTAGTATTATCAACAGCCTAGTTGACACAACTATTAAACTATCTCATGTTTCTTTTTACCAAGAAAATTTAAAAATTGTTTCCTCTACAGTAAAAATCAATGATTTTTCAACTAAACTTACCAATACACTAACTTATCAAAGGGTTAGTAAATTACTTCTTGCGCGAATACTAACGACAGATCAGATAGGGATCTAACCTTGGACCGTTTAGGTACTGAATGGTAAGCGTAACATTAAAATCATTTTTGAAACTGTCAAAGATCCTCTCAACTGCTTCAGAAATCAGAAAGACCCAATTTTCTACAATAAAACAACTAACAAGATCTATGAAATAACATGCTTAGACTGTAATAAATGTTATATCGGTAAGACTAAGCGTTATATATATATATATATATATATATATATATCTAAGAATCGAAGACTATATAAAGATTTTGATAAGAACAGGCTTAACACTGCGTTTGACAAACATACAAGATGTCACAAACATTTCTTTGATTTTTATAACGGTACTATTCTTGCTGTAAAGATATATATTATTTCAAAATTATATTTATCAAAATTTGCTACATTGTGAAAAACACAATTAATTTGAATTTCAGAACTGACTTTGTTAATATGAGCATCAGTTATAAGAGTCTCATTCATGCTTCTTAATAAAGAAAAGTGTGTCTTCCTTTACTAGCAACGCTACTAAGTTAAAATATGTTCAAATTTTTAATTTCATGCCTTAATTTTAAGATATCTGCTTTCTCATGCAATTATCTCTCTTTCTTCTACCAATGTAGGATTGTTGACACTTAGCAGTAAATACGTCGTGCGCATTTGTTACACACACTATGCTTTTTTGACATTTGTTCATCAACCTTTGGCCTTTACCTCACATGTGTATCTTACTCCCAAATTACGGCAGTTTCCCTACTTCATCTGCTAGATGGCTTGTAATATGCGTGTTTGTTTATGTCTCTTACAATTTTTAATTTTCTAGCTGAGTCCGTCCAGCAGATGAAGTTAAATAAGTTTGGCATATTCTTTAAACAATATCTTATTTGTTAAAGCAAACTAGGTACTAATAATAAAATCTTTATGTTAAAATTTTTGATATTTGTAAGATACCGTTGTTTAGCTCACCACTTCTATCATCTTTTTTTATATGCATGTTTTTTTTTTAATTATCTAAAATTGTAGTACTTTTTCCTGTTATGATTTATTAACGTACATTTACATATTGTTTCTGGGCTATTTCTTATAGTTAGTTACGTCTTGCTTATGTCACATACGTTACTTTTTGTCCATTTTGTCATTCTTCTAAAGATGACTGTCAAAGAAGATTCGAAACGTTAAGATTTTACTGAAGGATCTTTAAGCTCTCATTAACATACCACATTTTGACCAGTAATTAACATCGTCTACTTTGCGTACATCTTTAGCTTGAAAAATATGCTTGGCATATGGTTTTAAGAACACATCAATTTTCTTGCATACATATTTAAGGGTTTTTGAAAACAGCCTGCAAACATTCTGCATACATAAAACCATCCATATGTGAAGTTCATAATAAAATTGTTTAGTTTCAGTGGGTTTGAGTATGAACTGTCGATTTCTCTAATAATTTTTTCCCAATTGACTCACACACACGATCCCATATAAACAAATATTTGAACAATGAAAATAAGAATTTTGAAAAGCACATAACAAACCTATTACTAAAGGCGTTAATTAATCAAGCGCAAATTAATTATACTTTTTTAGAGTCCTAATATAATACATTAACACCATGTTCACATTTTTTTTTTGACCCACAGTAATACAAAAACTAGTCTACAGATGAATGTTTTATAAAAGAAGAAGCTATTCATGTGTTAAAATTTGCCAATAAGTTAAGCTTTCTTTCTGTAATGTTCAATGATGCAAATAAATTTAAATTTATGATTCTGGAGGTGCTAAATTTACTTTGAAAGTGAAGAAATGAACTCTAATTAGACTAAATGAATTTGGCGATTAGCTGCCCTCTTTAAAGTTAAATTACTTCAAATATTCAATACGATATTGCAACGGAGCAGGTGGGCGAACTTAATTGCCCAGAGGCTAAACTCTGCATGAATTATCGCATCAAATATTTAACGGTCTTCACGAAAGATAAAAATACCACACGGTTTTTCAAATAATTTCACCATTCATCAATGAGGATTTATCATTATAACTTAAAAGACCTAATCAAATCTAATTGTGTAAATAAAAGCAACATATTTCTCTTACTAGGAGTTAAAAATACAAAAAAAATATATAGCCTTTATTTACGCATCCATGTTTTAGTTAACATTAGTAAAAAATATTTCTAAGTCATTGTACTTTTAATGTGCAATCAGTAAATGATACTGTAAGTATTTGTCAAAGTAGTAAATAATTTTTTCATAAACTACTATCCAATAGGACACCAATTTGCCAAAATGCAAGAAATGATAAAATATCATCATTATATATAATTTATTTAAACTCAATGACTGTATACGTTGCGCAAGAATTTTTTTTCTACATTAAACCGATTTGACCGTGAATCTTAAGCAGTGAACAAGTTGTGTTAAAAGTATTTACAAATTTTTCGTTTTACGTTTATAGTTTGGCATAGATGCATAACAAAATATTTTGCTTACTTATTTTGTTTTACTATTGTTAACCAAAGTCGCTGAAAATTCTAATACTTTTCTCAGATGTGCTTTAATACAAGCACTTCACTGAAATGATTTTAGGAAAAATTTATCATCTGCAAAACAGTAAAAAATGTCGCTGACAAATGTTTACTTAGCAGATTTTTTTGCACCGTATATGTTTTCAATAAAATGTTAATAACTAAAAAGTTGGATGCAAGTTTTGAACTCTGCATGAATAAAAACTGCAAATGGCGAGCATCATCATAAAATTATCTGCCATAATCGTAAAATCCGTGATAAAAATCGACGTTACGCAGCATGAACAAATGCGCAATAAAAATAAGTGTGGAAATTAATTTTTTTAGAAATGAATTCAATAAATTAGTTGATTATTAACAATAAATTGATAGTTTAGCGGAATGAAAAAAACATTAAAGAAGTTTCAGAGGTTAATTTTTGTCTTTAAGTTATAAATATGAGTTTGACAAGATAAAAATAATAATATATAATTATATCACAGGTTCGCCGAATGTTTCTGCTTTCTCGTAGAGAAAGCTTTGTAATGGTGACATTTTAAAAAAAATTTCAATTTTTTTTAATAAACGCTCGTATATTCAAAAATG
>JAUELO010000179.1:30281165-30295446 GCA_032357855.1 Amphibolips quercusostensackenii | reverse complement strand
ATGAACCAAGAGCTACTTAGATATCAGGATAGGTTAACTTCTCCAAGGCTAACCTAAAACTGTAGTTTCAGGTTATTTTATTCTCATGTATACTCTCTACGATGCCTGGGATTGGTTTGAGCGCCTCACCGTATAGGCTGGTATAATTTGATTAGCTGAAACGTTTCAGCCTGAATCTGATTTCATGTTCCTTTGCATGTTGGCTCACCGCACTCCCGGCTTCTAACATAAAGAGTTTGCTCACAAGAGCAAGGTATTTCATATACTTCTGTATGACTAAAAGGTGCCTTTTGATCTTAAGCTTTGTTAAAAAGTTGTCCAACATTCTTAGGTGGTGTAAATATGATTTAGATGATGTGTTTATTGCGGATTTTTTCTTTTTGTGCTGTGATACCTTGATTTCAGGGTAGGATAATGTTCATTTTTCTTCCTTTTTTTTCAGTAGGTTGCTTTGACTTGTTATTTTCGTGTGTATTTGTTCATTGCTTTATCAATTCGTGTGATCGTTCTGTAAGCTTTATGTACTTATATATTATTCATGGTTTTTTAACTAGTCTTAATAAGACAATTACTGTTCTGTTTAATTTTCATCGTTAACTAGATATTAGGGTATAATAGATTAATGAAATCGGAAAACTCGTGTAGTTCATCTAGTCCATCTGGCTAGATGACGTAAGTGTCGTCAACATAACAGAACAAAAATTCCGGTTTAAGCTGAGATTGGTTAAAGATTTTAGTTTCTAGATGTTTTATAAACATGTTGGCTGTTACAGATACCTGAAAAGAACTACATTTTTTCAGAATTTTTATAAACGCCCTAAAAGCTTGATATTAGTGTTGATTTATTTTGTGTTTCAGGTACGTATGCCTTGTGCAGAGGATTACTTCCTGTTTTAAAATATCATTTCATGATCGTATTGGTATGTAAAATAATATTTTAGACAATTTCAAGCTTTTTAAATAAATATTTCATGAAATTTTTTTTTACGAAATATCAAATAAGAATTGAATTTTAGGCATGTAAATGAAATGAAAATGCATTAAAAATTTGTCACAATTATTATTTAAATTTATGAACTTTCAGAAAAAGTTTAAGAAAGGATAAATTATGTGTTCAGTATTATTATATTATTTTAATATTTGGTAGTGATAATAGCTATATTTAAAATTGTACTGTAATCAATATTTAGAATAAGCTTTTCAAATTAAGCAAGTTTTTTAAGTTTCTATTATTTAAATACCTAATTACTTAACACAAGAAATTAATTGCTCATATGGGTTAAAAAACCTTTAGGAAAGAATAAAATTTAGCACAACCTACATAAAGGATCTTTAAAGTAATTTGTTTTTAATTTGAGAATGAAATTATTCATTTACATATTTAATGCGCATATTTTTCAAATAAAGCTACATTTTTTCTGGGTATTAAATAATACTATTATTCTCAAATTTACCTTTCATTTTAGAAACAGCAATAATACTCAAAATCCTTGAAAAGAATCTACTTCCTGTCCATAAAAAAAACAACGAAAAACAAAAAAAAAACTTTTAAAAGTCTTTTTTGAATCTTTTCGTTTAATCTTGAATGAAAATAAAATCTGGAAAAACAGGACTGTGTTGCTTGTACAATTTATAAGAAAAAATAAATATGGAAATGACAAGCAAAAACACCAACGACTTAAGGCGTCATCTTTAAAAGTTTCATTCAAAGAAATTTAAGAAAAATTACCCTTAAGAAAATATGAGGGAATAATTTTAACTTTTTGATCCTGATATCATTTAAATGAATCGTGTAATTAAAACTTTGCCAACGTGATTTTATTTTGGATTAAAAAAATATATAGATATGTAAACATTTCTCCAAGCTCTGCTTCGTTTCATGTTTATAATGTAGAAAATTATGAGCTATTTCATGAAAGAATATTTAACGATAATATTTTTAGTAAAAATACCTTATTTTGAATTTCTTTGACAATAACGACAGTAAATATTTTTTTAAATATCTGAATCCAAAAGATGAATTTCTATTTCCTGAAAAACTACGATCTTTGGCTTCGGATCAATTTACGCAAATGCAACAAATTTTGATTTTAATTTTTAAAAATAATAAATTGATAGAATATAAGGTTGTCCGATGGCCCTCAATTCTTTGACGCTTATGATGCAGAAATTTATAAAAATGAATTAAACCGTTTTATTATAAATCAATTTTTTTTGATATTACATATCACCTGATAACCTATTTGATACAGTAACTTCATAATTTGATGATCAGTGACCAATTACAATTTAAATCACAAATTTTGTTTAATATCAATTACTTCAAGATTATCTCGGAATTTTACAAAATGGATAGTCTTTTTTGTTTAAATGCAGTATTTTTCGAACAAGTGTAGGTATTCAAAGCAATAAATAAATGTAGGCTATTTTTCTAAAAATCCTAGAAGTAGAATTTCTCAAACACCCAACTTTATACAATTTTCAATTATTTTATTTTTATTATATATTTGATAAGTTTTATTCTTGGTTAACCACTTCTTAACATCAAAATGATATATTAACATAAAATCTAATTTTTACATTTTTTTTAACGAAGGGTACAAGAAATGCTTACATGAAAGTTAATGCATGTAGAAAAGTTCTACGAAAAATACCACCTGATCTTTTGCGATATCTTGTAGGGCTTATGAGAAAAAATATAAAAAATTATTTTTTTCGAAAATGGTTTTGTCCCCGTAAAACTAAAAGGATTTCTTCATCATACCAGCATAAGCTTTAAAACAAAAGTGAAAAAAAGTGAGAAAGGTAGGACTTTTCAAGAAGAAAATATTAAATTGCCACGCAGTATACTTTTTTTAAAATAAAAATTTGGAGGAAAATGAGTAGATATTTTTGAGAATAACAATAATTATTTCTTCAAATTTCTTTCCACCATGCATAGTTTGACTGGACAATGAAAATTCAATTTCAAGTAACAAACAGATGCCTTCTAAATTTAAAACGTTTCTTGAGTGTTTGTATGCCTAAAAGAAAAAAATTTCCTGTGACAAGATTGGCAGAATTCACATAAGAAATTAAATAGTAACTATCTAACATAGTGTCGAAAATAAAACAATTAAAATTTTTTTTAAAACAAATAATTTTTTTAAAATTTTATTCAAAATTATTCTATTCTGAAAGTTTCTGAATAAAATTTTTAAAGTTCTAAATACGTTCAGTTTAAAATAATTTAACTCTAAACGCTTTTATATAAAAATTTAACAATTTAAAAGATATTTAAACAATTAGTTTTTCAATTGTTTATATTTTTAATTTTAGAGAATAAGATAACAGGAATGTAAGCCCGCGCTTTGCGCTTTAGTAGTTACTACTAGTTATTATATTAAAATAAAATTCTCGATCAATCTTATATGCTACAAGATGATTGAATTAACGATAAAAAGCTAAAGGATAATTTGTTTATTCTTGTTCACTAGTATTACTCGCTATTTTCATCTTTGATGCATCTTAAAGTCATCCTTTAGAAATACTGCATCAGATCAAGCCAATCTAATCAAAAACGCATTTGTTGCTTATTGATAACCAGGAAAAGTACTTTCGTACTTCACTACGATGATGCATAGAAAATTTTCTATTAGCCGTGTAAATTCTTTATGGAGTAGCAGAACTTGTTAATTTCAACGATGGTTGAGTATCGTGACTGTCAAAGTGCAAAGTTTGAGAGAAAACATAACCAGGATGAAATATCGATCGCTAGCTAAAGTGCCCTTCAGAATGTTGCATATTAAAGAGATCGTTTTTGTCAAATTGACAATAATTCATTAAGTAGGACGAGAAATTAGCAAGAAACTTTTGACGTAAGATAAGTTTGGAAACTTGGCAAAATAGATGTGACATGCCGCGGTGAGGCGCTGACTGGTTGGGATGATAATGTTTTGCGTATGCTGAGCTTTGCATGAAAGGATACACATTTGCCATTGAAAGCATGCTGAGACGAATAGACGTCTCTGTCGTAAACTTCTCATGTGAGAGTCCATCTGACTACCGTGATATGAAGAGATTATATATCCTTGACGTCATTGTCGTGAAAGTATATTTTATGATCAAAGGCATGTATGTCGTTGTATATTTGCAAGACGAGTGCGTGCACCAACTTTTAGGTTTTATAGACTGAAAGCTGAATGCAGGATTTTGTGCCAATTTTCTGCAGATATTTTATAAAGAGATACATTTTTTTATAAAGTGTTATCCTAAAACAAGATTCAGGTAACTTCCTGATACATACGCTTACATCAACTCATGTAAAGTTTTGTATCTTTTGATAATGTTGACACGTTACCCCATGTGACACATTGCCCTATGTGCTGCTGAACCACAAGTGCCACATTGTTACTGCAGGTTATGAGACATTGTTACTCTGACCCCCTTACTTCTATGCAAGTCTTCCTTTATCACAAACCATTCCCTGCCATCCACTAATACCAGTACTAAGCCCTACCATCTCTGGCCCTTTTCCCTCCTCAGTAACATATCTAAAGCTGCAGCTATCACATAACATTGGCGTAGCCACCGTTCCCTATTATAGCTTTTTACCCCGACGTTATACCACTTTACCCCAAACTTATACTACTTGGCATCAAGCTTATACAACTTTTACCCAACATTATGCCGTTGATCATACTTACGCCCTTTCAGTGTACTGAATTTTGTCGGAAATCAGGATCATCCAATCATTTCCTACCCACCACTCTGTGAGCTGTCGATGTTGCGTAAGGCTGTGTTTTACCAGAAATTGAAGAATCAGCTGCGTTAAGTAAGCAGGTGCGTTACGTTGTTGTGATGAAGGACTAGTCTGCACTTTTCTACAAATGTGGCTGTTTTCTTTTTACCGCGTCACGCAATCGCTTTAAAACTTCTTGTTTGTACTCACGTGATCAATTGACGTACACTATTCCTAACGCGTTTAAATAAAAATTAAATATTTGATATTGGAAATATGAGTAATGTTATTGAGAAGTTTTCGCACGAAGCGAGCAGAGGGAATTGAGATACAACCTTCTTGGTTCTAACCCCACCTCAGATACCACCCTTTCCTTTTCAGTCAATCCCAGATACTATATTTTTCTTCACCCCCCCCCCTCATTTCTCAAATAACAAATTTTTTTTCTACAATTCCCATCTACCAATCTTCTGAAATTGTTAAAAATCTTTTGAACTCTTTAGGAATGCTCCAAAAATTCTAAAAGATTCTAAATTACTTTTACATCTTTCTAACAAAATTTAAAAGTTCCTGAAGTCCTATTAAATGCATTGGAATATCTTTAAATACAATAAGATCTTTCAGAATTTCTTAAAATCTCGTGAAATAATTAAGAAAATTTTTTAATCTGAGAACTTCTCTTGAAATCCTAAAAAATTTCTTGAAATTCATTACAAATTTTTTTAATTACGCAAAATCCTAATAAATCTTTGAAAATCTACTTAACTATTCGGGAAGTTATAAATCCTTCATCATCACTAAAAAACGCTTAAAATCTTGTTAAATTCTCTAAAATCTTCAAAAATTAATTCAAATCTTTAGAGATTTCTCAAAATTTTGTAAAATCTCAAAATTTTTTTCAAATCACATAACATCAGCTCAGATACATGAGCACACCTTCAAATCTTTCCTAATTTCTAAAAATCCTTTAAGTTTTTTGAAAATGGTATGATGAATAATTTGATGATTCGAATTTATAAAAATATATTTGATAATTTCGTGAAACTCCAAACTTATTTAAAAATTTTGTAAAATCCTTTGAAATACTTGGCGATTTGTTCAAATCTTTTTGAGCTTATTTAAACAACTAAAATTCTCCTGAAATGACTTTAACTGATTTAAAATCATTTTAAATGTTTAGGAATCTTTTAGAAACAATTGAAATTCCTAAATATTTTTTTATTTCCTTTAAATTGAAAAAAACCCTTAAGAACCTTTGTGTCTTCCACAGTTTTTTGAAATACTTTTAAATCCCGTGAAATCTTTTTTAATCTTTTGAAATTTCTTTGAATTTAGAAATAATATGAAATCCTTAGCAATCTCTTTGAATCTCATAGAAAATTTCAAATTGTTCAAAATCTTCAAGAATTCTCTGACATTTCTTTAAATTTCTAAAAATTTATAAAATTTCCGAAAAATTCCATAAAATCCTTTGACGCAATAGAACAATAGGATGTAGCAGTAATGATGGAGACATGGCTAGACGGAAGAGGGTAGGAAAGAGTCAAGGGAATTTCACCAAGAGGTTACGAATTTCAAGTTCAAAATGCAACGAGGAAAAGAAAATAAAGCAGAGCAATAGGAGAAATGGTGATGAAAGAAAGAAAGAAATGTATAACGGAAGAGAATAAGAAAGAGATTATAGAACAAAAAGGAGGATTAATAGTAAAAGAGGTAAAGATGGGAGGGGAGAAGCGGAATATAGTGTGGGTTATGAGAACGGTGATATGCAAGAGAAATCAGTAGAGTTAAAAGAGCTGATAAAGAAATATAATTAAGAGATTAGGCTTTTCTGATAGGGAAAGATTTCAATGCGAAAACAGAAGATAGAGGAGGGAGGCAATGGAAGGGAGAGCGAGGGAGAAAATCTGAAGACAAGATACTGAAAAGGGAGGGAAAGAAATTGTTATAGATCTTAAAAAAGTTTGGATGGTTTACCTAAAACAGAAATTTAAAGGGAGACGAAAAGAAGAAAATACAAGCTCAAGAAGAGAAAGGGAAATGGTAATTTATTATATGATAGTGGACTATAAGGTAAAAGAAAAGCTCAAAAAACAAGAGATAGGAGATAATAAATCTAAATCACTTTTCCATAATAGTGACATAAAAGGAAGAAAAATATAATAACAATGTTGATAAAAAGGAAGCAAATGTAAATGAGCAGAAAGAGGATATTAGTCAACGGAAAGAAAAAACAGTTTGAAGAAAAGCTCAGAAATATTTAAATAAAAGAGGGAAATGTAGAGAAGGAAATGAAAATAATGATAGAAAAATCAAAAGAGGATTAGAGTGCACAAGCAAAAAAGGTGTTAATAAAGAAGGTAATAGTAGTGGCCGAAAAGAGGAATGCACATGAAAAACAAAGGAGGTCAAGTAGAAATGAGTGAAATGGAGAACAAGGAAAAGCAGTGCAAAAGAATATAGGAGGAAAGAGAAGGAGAATACTGAGTTGTGCGATCAGAAGAAAAAAAAGGAAAATAAGAGGCTTGATGAAGAGGCGGAGAAGGCAAGGACGGAAGAAAAGATTCCGATGGTAGTAAATAGAAAAAGTGGAAGAAGGAAAAAAGTAAATCAAGATATTAAGATGGTTTCATTAAAAGAAGTAAGAAAATAAGTAAAATATGATAGATACAGCTGAGAAAGATGATATAACAAGGGGAAAAAAAGCTAAAATGTTAGGAAGATGAGAGATGGAAAAGCACCTAGTTTAGATAAGATATTAAACAAAAACTGGAAATATGAGGAAGAGAATGAAAGGAATGGGCATGGATATGTGCAATAAAGTATTGTGAAGTGAGGGGTAGCCAGATTTATGGAAGGAAGAAGTAGTAGAACCAACAGAGAAGAAAGGCAAATAGAAGGGGGTCATAGATTATAGAGGAGTAACACTAATGCTAACATTGTATAACGTATGTGTGACTGTTTAATCAAAGGAGATCAGAAAAAAATGTGAGAAAAAAAGATAGAGCCATGAAATTAAACAGGATTCAAAAAAGGGATGGAGGTGATGCACAAATGATATCTTCTGAACTACATAGTAACTAAAATGATTTTAAGGGAGAAAATGGCAATAATAGCAAGGTTCGTAAAATAAGGCGACTTTTGACTCATTAGACCGAGGTGAGATAGAAAAAGTTATGGTGGAAAAGGAAATAAGAGAAAGATTAATAAAGTGAGTATCGAAAATTAAAAAAAAGTCATAGTAAAGCTAGGAAAGCAAATAGGAGATAATTTCTGGTTAGTAATAGAAGTAAGGCAAAGATGTCCTCTTAGCCAACTTTTATTTAATATATTAATATCAGACTTAGGAGAGCAAATTATGGGAATGGGATAAGGATAAGTCAGAATAGGGATGGCGAGCCCAATAAGAGGATTAGATTAATGATTAGATGTGAATAACTTAAATTTAAATGTAGAAGAGATAAATATAATGAGGCTTAGAAAAGGAAAAGGAAGTAGAAAGAGTGGACTGGGAGATGGAAAGGAATAAATTTGTAAGAAGTAACTAATCTGCTTTAATATCCCAACTTGCGTTTGTGAAAAAATAGAAATGAGAATCTAGAGATAAGAGTTTATGTAAATAGCTGTAAATATCGGTAAATAGTGAGGGTAAGCTTGTTTAAATCACAGTTTCTTAAGATCCTTCGAAATCTTTGTGAATCTTTAAAAATCTCTTACAATTTTCTGAAATTTTGCAAAATCCTTTTTAATAATACAAAAGTATTTTCAAATACTTTAAAATTTTTGAAGATTTTTCTAAAAAAAGAAGTTCCTCACATAAGTGTGTTGGTGGAAGTACTGTGAGAAATGGAGGTCATGTTAACCCTTATGTGACACATTATGCATTAAAAAGTCTTTTTAAATTTTTTTGAAATTTCCTGAAAACATTTGAAATACTTGGCAATCCCTTTAAATTTTTGAAGAATCAATTTGCTAATAATCAAAAGTCTTTAAAAATAGCTTTACATTCCTTTGAATTTTTTCAGATTCTAAGCAATCCCTCAAAATACTTAAAAATCCAATTATATCTCTTAAAATCTCTAGAAATCTTGTTAGTAATTTTTAAATATTTGAAAATTATCAGAACTTAAAAAAACTTCTTTACAGTTTCTTAAGATCCTTCGAAATCTTTTGCAATCTTTAAAAATCTCTTACAATTTTCTGACATTTTGCGAAATCCTTTTTAATAATACAAAAGTATTTTTGAATACTTTGGAATTTTTCAAAATCTTTTTAGAAAATTAAGTTTCTTGTAATCTTTTCTTCATGGTGTTACAGATTTTTTATTTTCAATAAGAAATTCAACGTTTTAAGATTTTTTTCGCTTTCCTCATCAGGAACATTAGTTTAATTTAGTCAAATAGTACTTTTACCAAAAAACATTTTTTTCGAAAATAAAAGTCTTTATTGTATTCAAAAAATTACTGCAAATATTTTGAAATTTTTTGGAATTGATTAAAGATAATTACTTTCGGGATACCTATTTTTTAAGAGAAAAACTGCTATTTACTCTATATGTTTTGTTCCGTAAAGAACTCGCAAAAAAGATGAAGGGAGTCCGAAAATACAAAAAAAAAATTAATGGTTTATGATCGATTGGTCTTCGTATTTTTATGTCAAAATAGCTGGAACTCCTTACAGCCAGGATCAACAACTTTGGAATATCATAAATTTTTGTGCGCTTCCGGTATCTAGGTTTGGCGAGCTCAACGTTCATCTATTAAAGACTTGTGAAATTTTGTAACACCTTTAAAAATATTTTTAGATATTTTCAAATTTCCTAAAACCTTCAAAGATTTGCAAAAGTTGCTTTGAATCCTTTGAAATCTCTTTTAATCTTTGAAAATCTTTGTAAGTCATTGAGAATCTTTTGAAATTTGTTGAAATCTCTCAAAATTCTTCGTCTTATTGTAGAATCCTTAAAAATATTTGAAAATTGTACCTAATCTTTTGATGTCGAAATTTTTTTAATTGACTCAAAATTTTAAATGTTGAAAAATTGCAAATAGGCCTTGTGAATCTGCCAGGATCTTTTAAAATCATATAAAATCATTAAAAATATTTGCGCATTTTTTTGAAACCATAAAAAACATTATGATCTCTCAAAACTTTCTGAACATTCGTAGAATCGTTAAAAAATGTTCAAAAGCCTTCGAAATATTTTGAAATCGTTGCATTTTTTTTTCTGAATTGAAAAGCCTTTGAGCTCTCTTAACAACTGTGTCAGGGATCATGATATGATACCTGCTGTCTAAGTTGACCCTTCCTATTGTAATGCGCTCGAGCTCGAGTTCGAAGCTCGGCCGGGCGTTGTGGTGCTCAACCGGAGGTTACTGTGTTACGTCACCTAATGACCTCTGTTTTGCAACAGCATGTTCAGGGATTTTCTAGAATTTATAATACCGAAAAAGCTACTTCGATTGCAAACAATTTTTTATGCATGAAAATGGTTACAAATTTCTTTAATTAAAACGCAGAAAAAACGAATGTTTTACTGACAAGTAGACTCCGTGCATAGTTGCCTAAAAGGGCCGCTTAAATTTTTTGTATTAAGCAAATGTTTAATCTCGTTTAGGTAAATTTTATACAAAGTTTTAGTGATGGCTGATATAAATGGGGATTTAATTTAACCGCACCAACGCAATCTAATACAGTATCCTCTGGTTGAGAACCACATTGTCTTCCTGAGCAATGAGCTCGAGCTCAAGCGCCTTAAAATAGGAAAAGTCACCGTATGCGTCAGGTATTATACGGTACCCTGACAAAGTCCTGAGCAATCTTACAATAAGCTTTAAAATCATTAAAAAATTTTTTTAATTTAGTTAAATTTTGTTTAAATGACACAAAATCCTTTGAAATATATAAAAATAAGACGTTTTCTGATAGCTATTAAAATCTTTAAAAATTTTATAAAATCCTTTGGTATCAAATAATGTCTTTTAATAAATCTCGAAATATCGTAAATTACCATAAATGTTTTAACAGTTTAGGAAATCCTGGAAAATTGTTTACAATCTCTTAAAATTCTGTTGGTTTATTGAGATCTTCTATAATTTATTTAAATTTTTCGGCATTTAATACAAATAATAATGACAAAAGTGTTCAAGAATCGTTGTAAATCTTGTAATATTTTATTAATCTTGAGCAATCCTTTAAAGTTCTTTAAAATGCAAAAAAATCTTTAAAAATTCGTCAAAATCTCGTTAACTACTCTTGAATCTTTATAAATTCCGGAAGAGCTCTTAGAGAATTTTACCTTGTAAATATTAAAAAATGGTTCAAAATTCTTTCAAATTAAAAAAAATTATTTTCTTTGACATCTCTTCAAAATTTCTAGTTGTTCCGTACATTTTTATATTGTTTAGGAATTTTTTGAATTCCCTTGAAGTCGTTAACAATTTCTTGAAATCCGTTAGAATTTGTTCAAATGCCGCAAAATATTAGGCAATATTCCAAAAATAATCACGAAATTTCCATCAATCCATTAAAATATCTCAAATTTTGCTTTTTCTTAAATCCTTTAAAATTGAATAATAATTCTTGAAATACATTACAATATTATAAATTACTCCAAAATACTTTTCAGTTCCAGGAAATCCTTAGGGATCATTCATAAACTTTTTAAAGTCTGTAAGATCTTTTCAAATCTTTCTAAATCTTTTGAAAAGAAATGAAATCCTTAAAAATTCTTGAAAAATTTTCAAAATAATTTTAAAATCCTTGTGAATCTTCCTAAAAAAATTTAAAAGTGCATTTAAAGCATTTGTGATTTATTTAAATCTATTCAGCATTTCATAGGAATGATCCTGTTAATAATAAAGGTGTCAAAAATTGCTTTAAATTTCGTAAATCTTTAAAAATCTTCAGCGATCCCTGAAAATGGTTCAAAATCCAACAATAATTTCTAAAACCTATGGAAACCTTGTCAAATAATCGTCAATCTTTTCAAATACAAGGATATACTTTCCAATGTCTTAAAATCTTCTAGGATCATTTAAAATTTGTAGGAATTTTTTGGCCTGCATTAAATTTCTAAGAAAATTTAAGTCGGTCCTCTAAAATTTCGCAAAATTTCTCTTAGTAACGTAAAAACATTTCTAATAATTTTAAATTTCAAAAGTCCCCTTAAAATGGAAAAGGAATTTTTAAAAACCATTAAAATTTGTTCGAAGAACAAAAAATTCTTGAAAACATTTTAAAATATCACGAAATTCTTTAAAATCTGTTACAATATCTTAAAATGTCATAAAACCTATTATCATGATCTAAGTGGTCTTATGTCCTCTAGAATGGAACATTTTTTCAAATACCTCGAAATATCATAAATTACTCTCAAATGTTCAAAAATTTAATAAAATACTTGAAAAACTTTCGTAATCTCTTGAAATCTCACAGAATCTTAAAAATTTTTGGGAAACTTTAGAAAACCATTACAATCCTTTATTATCTCTAAAAATTTCCTAAAAAGTCATAAAATCATTAAAAAAATTTAAAATCTTTTGAAATACTTTAAAATCCTTACAGGTATTTCTAAAAAAAATTAAAAGTCCCTTGAAATCTCGTAAAGAGGTTTTTTAAATTCATGGAAAAAAGATTCATTTTAATAAAATCCTTCGGAATCTCTCAAGATCTCGTAAAATCCTTAAAAATATTTGTAAATTCTTTAAAATACTTAAGGATTTATCAAAATCGTTCAAAATCTATAAAACCATTTTGAAATATCGTTAAATTCTTTTAAATCGCTAGGTTTCACTTGAAGACCCACAAAACTCAATAATATCACTCATGAATCTTTTATAGTCTTTTATGTAATTTAAGATAATTTACAATTTCTCGAATTCTTTGAGAAGAATTAAAACCCTAAAAGATTTCCTACAAGTCTTTGAAATTAAGCAAAATCATTTACAATTTTCAAAAAGTTTTTGAAATACTTTAAAATTCTTTAAAATTCGCAAGCCATTATAATTTTTCAAAATTTAGTGAAATTCTTTGATATTCTTAAAAATCCTTTCAAGTCCTTTATTACACAAAAATTAATTACTTTTAGATTATTAAAAATTTCGGAAATTTTTTGGACATCTTTCACAAACTCTTAAAAATTATTTGAAAACCTTTGAAATTTTTCAATATTCTCACAAAACCATTAAAATCTTTAAGAATTTCCTAAAATTAACTGTTTCAAAAAATTCTAATAGTTTTTGGAAGAATTTGAAATTCTTAAATTTTTGTTCATTGTTAAAAGTTTTTTGAGATCTCTTGAAATACAGTCGAATATTTTAGAAATTTTCTGATCACGTGAGATCCTTTTAATTTTTTGCAAATCTTACAAATTCATTAAAATTAAATTAAATGATAGAAAATCTCTAAGCATCTTTCAAAGCCTCTTGGTATTCTTTTAAATGTTTTGGAATCTTCGGAAATCTTTCGATGACCATTAGAATCCTTCAAAATTATTTAAGGTTTATTGAAATTTCATCAAGCTTTTTTAAATATTATAAAATCCTTGAAAGTCCTTCAAAATGATTTTAAATTGAATAAAATTTCCTAAAATCCATCGAAGTTTTTGAAAATCCTTTAAAATCTTTTAGAATACTCTAAAATTTCGTAAAATCATTGCAAATTGTTTAAAAAATTTTTTAATAATTTTAAATTCTTGGAAGTTTTTCTGAAGAAACTAGAACTTCTTCGAAATTTTTGAATATCTATAAAATCCTTTTAAATCCTTGAGAAATATCTTAAAATTCTTTATAAGCTCTCAAATTCAAAATACTCAGGATACCTTTTATATTTTTAGGGATTTTTTTTCAAATCATAAAAACCTCTAAAAATCTCTTAAAATTTTTTTAATTTCTATAAAATCTCTGAAATCTCTTGAAAAACTTTGAGGTTCTTTGAAATCTTTGGGGCTATTTAAAATGGCTTCAAAATTTGTTGAAGGTTATAGCCTGATAAGCCTGCGAAAAATGCGCCTAAAGGGGACCTAATGTCGAGTCAGCCATTTAAAAGCATACAATCAAAAAAAAAAATTTTTCTAATTTCAAACCATAAGCCGCCATATTGGATGAGTTAAAAGTGGTAAGGTCCATTTTCGGGATTTTTTTTTCTTTGTTTTTATCATTATAAAATATCTGAAGAAATTCACAAAACTTCTTCTAGTCATTCTCAACATGCATATTTTTTTTAGGAAAAATTTGTCTAAAAATTCAAATTAAACAAAATGTTAAAATTGTTTTTGAAAGTTTTCTTGTATGATTAAACTCAAGTACTATCTCAGGTTTTTAATCATATGAACATCACATGAAGCGCTATTATTATAAATTTTTTTTAAATTTCAAATTTATAGGACCTTAGTGTGAACAATTGAAAACAGTAATTTTCACATAAGGGTGATCCAAATCTATACCTATGAAAATTCGACTTTCTATTCTCGATGATAAGCCTCTTGCCTTCAATCTGCTTGTTTCCAGGAATAAGAAATTCAGTAATTTTTTTTTACGTTAAACTGGGCCTCCGGGCTTTTGA
>JAUELO010000179.1:30266600-30278368 GCA_032357855.1 Amphibolips quercusostensackenii | reverse complement strand
AGTTTAAGATTTTAACAAATATTATTGAATTTTAAAGAATTCTGAGATAATTTCCAGGATTTTAAAGGATTTCTAAAGGATTCAAAGGAATTTCCAATCATGTCAGAGGATGTTGCTCAATTTTTAAAAATTTGTATAAAATCATTAAAGATCTTGAAGAAATTCATCAATTTTCAAATGATTAAAAATTTTTTCAAGCATTTCCTAATATTAAGAAAAAATGCAAACATTTTAGAGCATTTTGCAAAGTATTTAGAAATTTGAAGAGATTTTTATGGATTTTTTAAAAGTTTAGAAGATTTTAAGAGGATTTAAAAAGATTCAAGGGATTGATGAAGATTTCAAAGGATTTTACGGAATTTAAACTATTTTCAGGAACTTTTTAAATTATTATTGGTAAATAAGAAAAGGTTAAAGAAGATGTTCAAGAATTTTTAAGGGTGTTAAACGATTTTTAAAAAATTTAAAGATATTTTTAAGAAATTTCCCGAAATTTGTAAAGATTAATTGATAAATCTTTCAAAATTTTGGATTTAAAAAAATATTATTGTATTTTAAATGCGCTTTAAGAGAATTTAAAGGATTTTCAAGGATTTTTAAAGAATTTGCAGAATTTTAAAGGACTTTTTAAAGGATTTAAAGGAATTTCCAATCACGTGAAAGGATGTTAATCGATTTTTCAAAATTAAGGATACTTTTTAAAAAATTGTAAGAAATTATTAAAGATTTCAAATGATTTTGAAGATTTTCAAAAGATTACAATTTTTTAATGAATATCCTGAACTTGAAAAAAAAATTTCAAAAATTTCAGAGCATTTTGCAAAGTATTTAGAAATTTTAAGTGATTTTTATAGATTTTCAAAAATTGTAAAAGATTTCAAGAGGATTCAAAAAGATTTAAGGGACTGCTAAAGATTTTAGAGGATTTTATGGAATATAAGCTATTTTAAGGGACATTTATTATTATTATTATTTATAAATGACAAAAGGTTTAAAAGGATTTTCAAGTATTTCAACGGATGTTACTTAATTTAGTACCAAATTTGAGATATTTTCAAGAACTTGTGAAGGATTAAAAGAGATAAAGAATGCTGAAGATTTTCAAGAAATTCTATAAAATGTTTTTAAGGATTTCCCGAAATTGTAAAAAATTCAAAGGAATTTTGAAACACTTCACAACATTTTGAAAATTTTTGAGGCATTCTAAAAAATTTTTGACAATTTCAAATGATTTTTGAAGATTTTGAAACATTCCTAGAAGTTCTTGAATTTAGAAGGATTTTGAAGGATTTTACAAAATTTCAAGCTATTTTTATAGACTGTTTCATTATTTTTATAATTTTAAATAAATGCTTGAAGATTTGAAGGAAATTCCAAGCATTTTAAAGGAGTTTACTCGATTTTTCACAAATTTGTAGATATTTTTAAGATATTATAAAGCATTATTTAAGATTTCAGAGAATTTTTAAGGTTTTCGAGATCCAAAAGTTCACAAGGATTTCTCAAAATTTCAAAAGAATTATGAGCAACTTATGAAATTTTGAAGGGTTTTTAAGTTTAAGCCATTTTGTTAGATTTGCAAATGCTTTAAAGAATTTTTAAAGTGTTTCAATAGATTTCTAATGATTCAAATGATTTTTAAATGATTCCTAAAGTTTGTAAAGGATTTCAAAAAGATTTCAAAGATTATAAAAGCTTTCTGAACACTTTTTTAGATTTTATAAAGATTTTAAAGGATATTGCAACATTCACCAAAATTATAGGTAAATTAAATAAATTTAAAAAGATTTCAGAGGATTTTTGAAAATTTAAAAATATTATATTATTTATTTATATAGGCCATTATTTTGAAATATTGAAAGCCTAAAATATTGCAATAATTTAAATTAAAACAGTGAAATTTTAAAAAGTTAAGGTTGAAGTTAATTATTTAACTGAAAAATTAAACTTTTAATTTGTTCAAATATGAAATATTATTATTTTTTAAAGGTACCATTTTCAAACAGTTATATGTGTAACCTAACCCGTACTAATATTTTGATATATGCTTTCCATTCTCAATGTTTCAATAGCAAACGATTTCAGTTGAAAATAATTGAATATTGAAATTTGTAAGCTGGTTAAAATTTTTCAAATTTAAAATAAAAAATTGCAATAGATTTTCACAATTTTGTTATTTAAAATTAAAATAAAAATTTAAACTTAAGATTACTTGTAATTACAATGTCAAATATATTTCTTTCAATAATATCAGTTTGAAATTATTAATTTTATGTTGGTGCACAATTTATAAGATTGAAAATAATCCCAAAAAATTGCATACGTCACTAATCGAACATTATTTCCTTCCAAAATTAATTTTTTCAAAGCTCTAAATAATAAAACAAACATATTTAACTAATTTATAATTAAAATAAATTCTAAATTTTTAACTGAAAATTGAATTGGTTTCTCAGATTCGAAAGAAAGGAATCAGATTTCAGTACTTGTTGAAGATTCTGAGCAAATAGAAAATACCATACAATTCGTACTTCAACGAGTTTTCCAATTTAGTAAAATTCCTTCAGTAAATCGAATTTTGCCTTCTCATGGAAAACGGCTTGCAATGACCTATATTTTCAAGTCAACTTTTTCGAAAGTTTTAATATAATTTGAACCCAGAAGCTCGAAAATAAATTTTAAAAAAAATATCCGTATCTGTGCGCGTGCGTGTGTATATGGTACCTTTTCTGTCTACCATATCAGTTTATTTGTTTGCGTCTTTAAGACACATTGATAGACCAATTGTTAAACCTTTTATGACTTACCTGTAATAATTCATAACGTTTTAAAAGAATGTTTAATAATGTAAATATAAGAAAAACTTTTTTGGAATTCAAAATAAAATAATACATTATGTAGTTTACTTGTTGGCATCATCGAGATGCATCGATTGACCTATTGTTAAACTTTTTGTGACCCACTAGAAGCTATTCCTAAAGTTTAAAAAAATTCGTATATTCTGTTTCGATGAAAAAACCTTCGTTTATATTAGGAATAATACGGTACCGTATCTGAAATGTTTGTTCGCGTCTTCGAGACACGTCGAATCATCTATTGACGAACCTCATATGATCCCTTATGATCAAGCAATATCCGTTCATAAATTCAAAATACATATTTTTTTTATCTTGTTAATATAAACAAAGCTTTTTAAGATTGGAAATACAACAGATATATATATTATATATTTGTTGGCGTCTTCGAGACGCATCAATTGTTCAATTAAAGAATTTTTCATAACCCATTATAAACTGTGAATATCGTTACTTAATTTTTTCACCAAATTATTTACTGTGATTTTGAAAAAAAAAATTTTCAATTTGGAATGTAGGCGTATTGTATTTAATATTATTGTTCAGGTCTTCGAGAGGCGTATATTAAACTGTTAGCGAACTGTTGATTACCATTTTGGATTAATTGAATAGCGACTTACAACGATTAAAAAAAATATTGCGTTGTTTATATGAAAAAAACTTTTTTTAATTCCAAATATAACACTATTGTTAGTCAAAAAGCTACTAATTAGAAAAAAACGAATAATAAATGGTAAATGAATATAAGGTTGACATACATTAAATTTTCAATGAAACAGTTGAATTTTCAAACAAAAAAAAATTTTCTGCTGAACGAGATTAATTATTAACACCCAACAAGAAGAGTTTTTTCGAAGAACGTTGAATTTTCAATAAAAAAAGTTTATTCTTGAGCAAAAATGATAAATTTTTATTCAAAAAGTACAACTTTTCTAACATAAGTGATAAATTTTCTATGAAAAATGACAATTTTTCAATTAAAACAGTTGAATTTTCTACCAAAAAATACGTATCTATCAAATAAATTCAACTTTTTTTCTATAAAGATGCATTAAAAATATGGTCAAACTTTTAAACAAATAAGATTAAAATTCGAATAGAAGTAATTGAATTTGGAAGCCAGAAAAAAATAATTTTTTAGGAGACAGTTGAATATAAAAAAAAAATACATTTCCAACAAAAGAAAAAGGCGACTTCTGTACCTAAGGAAGGATTTAAGCAGTCAAATTAAACGAAAAAAAAATTAATTTTTAACAAAATAACTAAATCTTTAATAAGATGGATGAACTTAATAATAATAAAGATTATTTTTTAACAGAATAGTTAAACTTTTATTAAAAAAAGATTGTTTAAAACAATAAATGGAATCCTTGAAGTTCTAGATTAACAAATTGATTGTACACAACAAAAGTTTTATTTTTAATTGTTTCAATTTAACCAAAAAAGTCGTAGTTTTTAACTGAATAGTTGAATTCTTAAACAAAAAGATAAATTTTCAACACACGAGAATTATTTTTCAACTAAAAAAAAACAAATATAAACAAAAAAGGTAAATCTCTAATTGAAAAGATGAATTTTTAACAAACAATAATAATTTTTCAACTAAAAAAATTAATTCCAAACAAAATACATCAAGTTTTAGCAACATCGCCATATTTTGAAGCCAAAAAGCCGAATCAACTATAAAAAAGTGGATTTTTAACCCGAAAATATACTTTTTTTTTTTAAGTGGATTTTATGTTGCATATTTAAGTTCACAAAAGAAATAATTTAAATGTTCAACAAAAAAGATAATTTGTCAACAAATATTTTAATTTTTACCAAATTATTGAGTTTTAAAGTCAAAAAAGCTAACTTAAAAAATAAAAGATACTAATAAAGTGTCCTGCAAAACAGTTCCATAAACAATTGTACTCGTATGAAACAAATGAAATTATGAACAACTGATATCAATTAAATAATATTAGTATTTTCGACGAAAAAATTTAAATTTTGAACAGAATACATGAATTTTTAACTAGAAACGATTAATTTGTAAAAAAAGTATTAATTTTCACCCAAACATAAAACAGTTAATGAAATTATTATGCGAGTTTAATTATTAAAAAAAAATTAATTTTTAATCAATGAAGAAATTGTTTACATGGTAATTGAATTTTTAAACAAAGAGATCAATCTGAAACTACAATAATTTATTTTTAAAAAACAAAGAAAATATATTTTCAACAATAGAGTTCAACATCTAACCCGAAAATGATGTTAAACCAATCGAAAAAAGATTGAATCTTCAGCAAAATAAATTTAATTTTAACCAAATAGTTTAATTTTTAACAAAATAAATGAGTTTCCAACAAACCAGTTGAATTTTGACATTAAAAATATCTATTTCAAACAAGCGGATAAGTGTTCAGGTAAAAAGATCAATTTGAAGCTAAAAATAGAATAGTTCAATTTGCATTTAAAAAATGAAATTAAAACTAAATAAATAAGTTTTTAACGAAATATTTGAATTTTCAACTAAAGAAATGAATTTTAAAAATATTAAATTTAAGAAGAACAAGAAACGTTTTTTTTTACATAGTATTGTATTTTTTTCAAAGTTAATGATTTTTAGGTCAAAGGAGGGTGCCTGTGAATAACTTTAAAAAATTTTATTTTAAATTAAAACAAACAGCTTATTCTAAGGCGCAAAAAGAAAAAAACGAAAGGATTTATCAGAAAAATAATCCTGTCTAATGTTTATTTATTATTCTTTTTATTACTAAAAAGACAAAGCAAAGAAAAAAATATCAGAAAGAGACGCAACTATCTAAAATTAATATAAAAAAAGATATTTGTCAACAATAATATTATTTTTAAACAGAGATGTTGACTAAATTGCAGTTATTATAACCTTGCCGTTAGCATATAGTGTACAAAAGGTTTAAAATTTCAGAAAAACCCCAACTATCTATAAACACGGCAGAATAAGATAGTTATACACTTTGATGACATGTTTAAACAATAATTAATGTTAAACTGCATTATTCATTACCTCGCATTATGCAGATACAATATTACTGAAAATAATACTAAATTGTTTAAAAAATTTTGTTTTAAATATCACCTCGCTTTGATCACAAACTGGAAAATAAGTTGGAAAATTTAGAAAAAATAACGACTTTTTAAATTTATTCCAATAAAAAATTTCTAAAAACAGTAAAAAATTGCTTAAACAATATATATAAACATCTAAGTATTAGTAGACACTAATATTTTATATATTATAAGCAAATTGATTAAAAAAATTACAACAAAATTAAAATTAGCGCCATGAACTCGCAAAACTTAATTTTTTACTTATGAGGTTTTTTAAGACCCTATAAAATCAACTTATGGAAAAGAAATCTAAAAAATAACTTATGATTTGTATCTTATAGCTGATAGTTTTGAAAAAATGTTGCGTTCAAACTTTGTTTACCTAATACTGACGATTCTGAAAAAAATTTTTTTTAAATGTTTTTTTTTCTTACAGAAGCCCCTAAATCTCACTAGAAAAAAAAGCATTTTTGGTGTCGATCCAAACAAATTTTCGGTCGATATGCATGATAATTAAAAAAATTTTTAATGCATTTTTGCACCACCTTGATGCACTCTTTTTGGTCTTTACTGAAGCATTTTTCATGATCAGTTTCCATTAAGGTAGACGCCCCATGAAACTTACCAAGACTGTTCTTTCCGAGTAAAAAGAAGTTTCTACTAAAACTGAAACTATTTCTTTTTCTCGTTGTTTTGCTCTCACAACGTGAAGTAGTTGGGCCCTTCATTAAAGTTTTCAGCGTCCAGTGCTGTAGTTTTCCACTGATGTTGGCAGACAAGCCTTAGAACTTTGCTACACCCGCATGATTCCGACATTCCTTCAGTCTGGTTAAAATCTCGTTTTCAGGAATTTCTTAAATCACGTGAACCTAAAAACGAAACACAAAAATTGAATAGATTTATTGGACATAGAATAGAATTTAGCAAATTTTCTCTGATGAAAAATCTAAATTGGATGATAGCTAAGGAAGAGTAGGGCAAAGAAAGTACTGGTGGACAAATTAATTTTTAGCCTATACTTCATCCGAATCAGGCGTTTTTTTTCAACAAGAGCTTTTAAGTTTTTGAAAGATTTGTTTAATTAAATTTTCTGACGGTTCAAACATTTTTATTCAACGTCAAGTTGAAATTTTTTTTATTTTTTACCAAATTCTATTTCTTTTAGGACATACGGATTAATCGAAAAAGATCTTGAAACAGTGTTATTGATAATGTGTAGCTGACTGAATTTAATAGATTTTGTAGAAAATGTAATAGAAATGAATGTTTCGGAAACATTGATTTGGAAAAAAATGCTATTCGGTAGTTATTAAAACAATTTTTATAAACAAATTTACAGTATGTCGACTTTTCAATAAATTGAATCAATTTCTATTTACGGAATAAGCTAGGAATGTCTCAACGATGACTTTTTCTATGATACTTTGCAAAAAAGCAATAGTTATTCATTACCTGAGCAATTTTTATTAAAAAATTGACTGTTTTGCGATTTTTTATGAATATGCTTGAGTCTTGTTTACTGAATCCACTAGGGGTGTCTTTTTGATGACTCTTTGCTATGGTGCTATGCAAATTAACAACAATTATTGTTTTTTTTTGTCATACCAATAAGTAAGTTATCTGAAAGCTTAAGAAAGCGAAAAATGAAGACGTAAAAAGAAATTAAAAACTAATACAAAAAAATCATTTCCAATTAAGATGCACGAAGACATGTTGCACTTTTTGTTGTGTTCTGCTGATCTTTATTTGGGAAACTTGAGATGTCAGTTTTCCTGAGTTAGAGACCACTGCTTCCAGAATCTAAATCACTGCTTTTAAATACTATGTGTGTTTATTGGATTGATAAACAATTCAAGTTGTATATTGACAAAAAATGGACACAGAATGCGTTTGTTCATCACAAATAATTAAATAATAAATAATTTTTGTCGATCTGCAACGTATAATAGCAAAGAGTCATCAGAAAGACATTTTTAATTGATTCCGTACACAACAATTGGGCCCAATCATTGTAACTATAAATTTCTCTATAAAAATTGTTCAAATAGTAAATAATTTTTGTCAATTTGCAAAGTATCATAGCAAAGAGTCATCGAAAAGACAGACCTTGTTGATTCCGTTTTAACAAAAATTTAGCCTATTTATTGAAAAATCGCCAAACTGTGAATTTGTTTCAAAAAATTATTCGAATAATATAAGGTAAACATACCTTGCATTAAATTAAACAAAATTTTGTTTAAGTTGAAAAAAAATACTTTTAAACAAGTTTTGGCTAAGCACTACTTTTTCCTAATCTAAAAACGTATCTAGTATAACATTTTTATGCAGTATATATTAGGGCGAAATAAATGTGCTCAAATTGTTTAAATCGGTTGAGACAAGCAAAAAATATTTGTGAGTTGACATGCCAAAAAAAATTGAAACAATTTTGAAAATCGCTTCATATTTTGTTTTCTTTCTTAATTAAAAGATTCACAATTTTAAGAACTAAAAAAAATTCATATTGATCAAAAAATTATAGCAATTTTATTTGTATGTACAGTTTTTGATACAATAATAAGCACTAATAAGTAATGGAAAATAAAAAAAAGTTTTATGTCTTATTATTTTCTTTTGAAAATTTGCGAAAAATATTTTTTTTTCGAATTTTGTATACACACATTTGGAATAAGGTTAAATACGTTGAACATTACATTTCTTCATTCATAAAGAGAATTTTCTAAAAGAATTATAATTCTGTGTTTAAATAGCGGATTTCAGTGAAAAATTATAATTTTGATAATTTGAACAAAAAAATTCACGTAAGAAATTAGAATTTTCAATTCCTAACATCGAATTTCATGAAGTATGAAAATTTTAATTTTGCGTTTACATAAGAAAAGGAAATTTTGTAAAAACTTTGAGACAGGGAATTTCCCTGAAGATTTATCATTCTGAGTTGGTACGAAGAATTTTATTAAAGAATTATATTTTTGATTCTGGGACAGGGAAGTTAAGTAAAAAAAATTATTTTTAAAATTGCGGTAGAAATTTCGCGTGAAAAATTATAATTCTTTTATTTTTTAAAGTAAACTTTATTAGAGCATTATAAGTTTTACTTTGAAAAAAACCGTTTACTTGACGAATTATAATTCTGAGTCGAAGCACGGAGTTTTAGTAATACATTAAAATTCGTAAATTGATATGCGGTTATTTTTGAATTGATTTATAATCCTAAAATGTAAAAGAAAATTTCAGTTAAGATATATAATTTCCACAATTTCCACAGAAAATTTCCACAAAGAATTACAATGTAGACAACTAGATTGACAACTGGAGTTTTCTAAAAGAATTATAATTTTGAGATAGAAATGGCAAACATAATTTTGACTTTTGAAGAAGGAATTTTGTGACGAACTATAATCTTGGCTTCAGGTGCAGGTGCGGAAAATTTTATCAAAAAAATATAATTTTATGTTTGTTGAAGGTAACTGCAGTAGATAAATATATTTTCGACAATTAGGGTAGGGTGTTTTCGCTAAGAATGACAATTCTGACTTTAGGACAGAGAATTTAAAAAAAAAAATTATAATTCTGAGATAGAACTGCGATTTTAATTTTGTGTTTTGAATCGCGAATTTCTTAAAAAACTATAACTTTGGCTCCAAAAAGCACAGTTTTCTGAAAGAATTATTACACTGAGTTGGTACAAAAAATTTTCTACAGGATTTTCAATTTTTTGAGTTCGGGCAGGGAATTTCCGAAAAGAACTCAAATATTTAGTTTAGGAGAGGGAATTTTAATGAGGAAATTAAATTTTGATAATAAGGACGGGAAAATCATTTTCGTGAAAAATTACAATATTTAATTCGAAACGAAAAATTCTATAAAAATTACAATACTTACCTTTGGAAAGGCAATTTTCCAAAAGAGTTATAATTCTGAATTAGAAGAGGGAATACCGTAAAGAATTGTAATTTGTATTTTGGGACAGGAATTTTATTAGAAGATTTAGAGGTCTTTATTCAGATATGAAATGTTTTTATCGAGAATTTTAAATTTTGAAATTTGAAACAAGAAAATTTAGTGAAGAAATATAATTTTGACAACTGGAACAGAAAATTTTCTCAAAGAATTATAAGTTTTAGTTGAGGGCACTGAGTTTACGCAAAGTATTATAGTTTGACTTGGAACAGGAAATTTTTGACATAAAACAGGAATTTTTGACACTGAACGAGAAATTTCTGAAAAAATTTTTATTTTAATTCACAGAAGGAAAATAAAAAAAATTCTGTTTTAATTCAAAATTCGTCACAATTTGAAATCTTTCGCTTGCAAATCTTGGAAAAAGGGTGTTGCCATATTTCTGAGTTATAATAATTAATTTTCTAAATATATATAATTCTTTCTCGAAACCGAGTATTTTGGAAACTCATTGAATTTTGACATTAATGAAATGAAAAACAGAAGCGATTCCTGCCTTATGTTAAAATCCGTCATATCTTTAAAATTCCTGGTTCCAAATCAGAATTTGTTCGAATTCAATAATTTTTTTTTATGCAAATAAAACATTTTTCTTTTATGTTAAAAAAAATAGTTCCTATTCTAAATTATGATAAAAAATGTTTTCAATGTATATAATTTACCATTAAACATATTATTACTTGAGAATATTAATATTTTGACTTGTAAGCATGTAATTTTCGTAATAAAATGAATTTTTTACTTCGATACAGAGAATTTTTATTAAGAATTATAATCTGGACTTCAGGACAGAACAAGACTTTAAGAAAATAATTAAGGTTCTCATTAAGAAGCAGTTCATTAAAAAAAATCCCTGTCTAAATTCAGAATTACTATTCTTTTACAAAATTCCCTATTTCAAATAAGAAATCTCTTAAACTGTTTGGGGATATCTCGATATTTTAAAAAATTGTTTAAAATAATTTAAATCTTTTTAAAAAATGTTAGCACTATTTTCCCTTTATTTTTTTGTGTCTAGTGTCACTATTTCAATTACTGAAATTTTCGAATCATTAAGGAAGAAATAAATATACATAGAATTAAAAAAACCTAAATGTTAAAGGGAAGATATGTGATCAAGGATGTTTTAATAAACACTTCTTTTTATTTTTTGATAGCTGTTTTGCGAAGGTTTGTTTCTGCAGGTGAGAAAATACTCTTTCAATTTTTTCAGATAAAAAAAAACAATTTACAGGTTGTAAGCATGAAATTTACGCAAGAACAAATATTTTCATTGTCCACGATTCATAAGAATTTATATATTAGTTTTAGAAAAATATCTCATACATAAGAACTCAAGCTAATAGAAGGTAAAAACTCGTTTTTTTTGTGTTATTGAAAAAAAATTATTCAGCGATAGTAAAACACACAAAAAGTATAATTCCTTCAGGATAGATAAATATGAGCATAATTGCACCCCTAAAAATATTTTGTAAGAATGGCCAAAATTCTGGGTCTATCCCAATAAATAAGGAAAAATATATAATAAAAATGAAATGTAAAATTTAAAAAATATGGACTAAAAGAAAATAATAATAAATAACGATTTCGCATAAATTTGAAGTGTTTAAAGCTGGTCATTCCTAGTTTCAACGAAGCATGCACTTGGAGAATGTTTAGCTTATTCTGTCAGAGTGATTTACTGAATAATATTACGGTTTCCAATATTGCATAATATGCATAATTGTTATAAGTTGAAATGTATGAAACAGCAAAAATTATTAATTGTGTGTAAAATATTTGCAGGAATAGTTAGAAAAAAGTTAGTTATCTTCAATTTCAGGATTACCGTTCATTCCGTGAACATTTTTCATAATAGAAAAAGTGTAAATT
>JAUELO010000179.1:30183924-30202522 GCA_032357855.1 Amphibolips quercusostensackenii | reverse complement strand
GGAGAAAGAAGGAAAGAGAGAAAGAGTTCAGTTCCGGAGGCCAACAACGCTGGAGAGAGAAAAGGAAGGAAGAGTTAGTGTGGAACCACGAAGGCGAACTATAAGAAAAAAGAAAGAGTAAGTGGGTTGCATTTTTAATTTGTTTTAATTGGTTTTTCTTGCACGAAAATTCTACGAGAAGCCCCAGAGAACACAGTGCCAATGTGGGAGCCGGCGTCCTTGTTACTAGCTCGTAGCGGTACTAGAGATTAAGTGCCGTATGCTACGCGAGCACCAGTGATTATCTACTAGAGGGAGGGGATGCGCGAAAGTTCGAGCAAAAGGAAGGAGCGACTGCTGTTCCGCTGATTGGCCATGACTTCGACACTGGAGTCGCAACAAAGCGGTGGGGACAACGTACTTCGTGCTGCCTTTTTCCAAACCCACGCGCCTGAAGCTATTTTCCAAATACCAAAAATATTTAAAAATCACAATAAAAAAAATATTCATAATGTAAAAATTTACTTAATACGTCCTAAAAGTTGAAAATAAAATCGTGGTTACATGGGTGAACTTATCTACTACTATCTACGTTGTTGATTGATCGTACACGAAAAATTAATTATTTGGCTATTTTAGAAAAGGTCGTTTCTGGTTTTATAAAAATAAAAAGAAAAGTTCTTTCCCCCTCTCTTAATTGTTTTCGTGAGTTAATTAAAATAAGAAAAACACTGCTTAATAGCTTATGCAGTGGTGGTCAGTTTTATGCTACCGGCCTGTACAACAGTTGCATTTTTTAACAATAAAATGACATTATTCTAAAAGCAATGAGCTTTCTACTAAAGATTATAATTTAAAAAAAAATAATTTTCAACGAAATAGATGAAATTGCTACCAGAATATATATTTTCGACCAAAAAGACGGATTCTCAACAAAATAGTTACATTGTCAACCGATGAAATAAATATTTGACTGAAATGATGAATCTTTGATAAAGAAAGGCTCATTTTGAACCAGTTGCATTTTATACGAAAAACGAATTTTTAAGAATAAAAGTTTCTTTTACAGGTTTACTTGTTCATTTATTGTTAAGGATATATAAATATGTAATGTTTCGTAAATTAAAAAAAAAAATTCTTATCTTAAAAATGTTTTAATACCATTTTAAATTCTATTCCAAAATGAATCTTTAAAAATAAAAAGTCATTGAAAATTTTTCTAGGAATTTTAAGAAAATTTTTTTATTATCTTGAAGGCTTTCAAACTTCTGATGAAGATTCAAATATTTTTTTTATTATTGGAACATTTACTTTATGTTGCAAGTGCTTGGAAATCTTTTTAAATTACAAATTATTACTTTAATCATTTCTTGAATTTTAAAATCTTCTTTATGTATTTTGAAATTCTTTGAATTTCCGAAAAAATTTTCTTTCAAATTTTTAAGAATAAAAAAAAAATTAATCAAAACTTTCTGACTCTGTAAAAACAATATCAGACATCAATAATATCATATCTGAAAGCGATAATATTATTTTTTGAAATTTCAAGATATAATTAAAAATGTTTTAAAATCTCTGTCAATTTGCTCTTGAAATTATTTATTTAAAATCAAAAATTATTTTAAATTTTCCAAAGATTTCTAAGATTTTCTTTATTATCTTAAAACCTTTTAAAATTCTTAAAGAATTTCCTTTTTTTTAAATTTTAAAATATATATATATATATATATATAATTATATATTACATTTTGCACAGCTAAGTGCTGAACAACTTTGGTTAATTAATTATTATTATTGAACATATTATTCAAATAAAATTAAATTTTTCATAAACCTTAATTTTGCCGGTTTATTGTGTTTATAGAATTTCGTAGTATTACCGTGGAATTTATTTTAATGTAAATAAACTAAGGTGAAACAGATTTAGTGTGTGAATAAGTTTATTTTTTTTTTATTTTGAAGCTTACCAGTCTTACAATATTACTAACGGGCTGCATCATTTATAAACTAAGGCTTTTTATTGTTTTCATCAGGTAGATAATAGGTAATTAGGTACACTTTTCTTATAACGTATTTATCTATATTGTTAAAAATTTGTCTCTTATGGATAGATTTTACTCTTTTTAATTAAAAATGAAAATATTTTTAGGTTGAAATATTAACTAGTACATTTTTCGTGAAGAATTCATCTATTTTAGTTTAAATATTAAATACTTTGGTGAAGATCTTTTTTTTGGTTGAATAGTCATAATTTGAACTGAAAAAATTATCTTTTATTGGGCGTTTTTTAATTTCTTGACAATTTCCTTTTCAAGGGAAAAATATATTTTTTTGAGTTAAGAATCAGCCTATTCTAGTTGTTGATTTGTTTTTTCAGTTAGAAATGTATGTCATTATGTAAATTTTTTTTTTTCGGGAAAAAAAATCTGTTCCATTAAATAAAACCTTTCTATTGTACATAATATAAAATGAATCACTTCTTTTGCATTATCCAATATTATTAATTCATTCATAATACTTATTTATCAACTATATTTATAAACTTACTGATTAAAATAATAATATATAAATTTGATCAAGCAAAAATTTTTCAGAAAACTAATTTGTACTGTAATTGACAACTTGTTTGCTGGAGGTATTTTGTTGCTCAAAGTTCGCTCGATAAATGAAACGCTCAAAATTAAAGAAGTCCGATATGCGACGTGCATTGAGAAAAATTAAATAAAAAAATTTTTCATATGATTTTTTTAATTTCTCTTGGTCTTTTAGTCGAAAGACATTCTTCAGCCTATTCCCTGCAAATTTTAATGAAAATTTTTTAAAAATGCCTGGCCGAACACGTGTTGAAGTAAACAAATAAATGAAACAGATGTTTCCAAAAAAGCAAGTTTTTCGGCTCTGCTTAGAAAACTAAAGAATTTACAACCTTTTCCTGCAGGAAAAAAGATGCGCAATCTAATTTTACATCTAGGTGTAGCCTTTAAACATTCTAATTCCATAATGTTTTCAAAAGCCTCTGGAGGTCTTCCCACTCCCAAAAAAATAATTTGATGTGCCTTTATATGGTCCGGCAGCTTGATTATTTATTAAGTTAGAAAATCACTCTTAAGTATTTTACTAAAAATGTATTTTTTTTGTTGTAGAAAATGAGATTTCGTGAAGAAAATTTAATTATTCTATTACTGGGTGAAAATTTATTTTTTTCTCTTTTTTCAAACTTATCTTTTTTAAAATGATCTTTCCGATTAGGAAATTCAACAATTTGAATTAAAATTGGTCTTTTTTTAATAGAAAAATGTACTATATTGTTGAAAATACACGTATTTTGTTGAAAAATCGATTTTTAATAGAACTCTTTTGTTAAGTTCGTTTTTTTTGTTGAATGCAATTTTTTCAACTGAAAACTTAACTTATTTTACTCAAGTATTGAAAATTACGTTTTTTGTTAAAACGCAATCTTCTTGCCTCAAAATCCTTATAATTGCTTGAAAATTTAAGTATTCCAGTTAAATATTTATTATTTTCGCTGAATATCTATCATTTAGGTTGAAAATAAAATAACTGTAAAAAGTGAACTCTCTTGTTAAAAATATTGTTTATTTTCTTGAACATTCATAATTTTAATCAAAAATTCATTTTTGGGTTAAAAAATTAGCTATTTGATTGAAATATTGTTTTTTTCTCAAATAAAAAGAAATTTTTTCAAAAACTTAAATATTTTATTGAAAATTTGTTTTCTTTTTAGTTGGAAATTATTTTCTTTTGAACAAAAAACATAACCATTATACCAGCTGAATATTTAATAATATCAATTAAAAACTTATTTCTTTTGTTGAAGATTTTTTCTTCGACTTAAAATTATTTTTCAATTTAAGGTTGAAACATGATTTTTTTCAATTGAATCTTCATAGTTTTTGGCATAAATTAATCTTCTTGGTTAAAAATTCATCAGCTTGGTTAAACAATTATTTTTAACCATCAAAGTTAATTATTTACGTTTTGTTTGACAATTAATTTTTTTCAGTATAAATTGATTTTTGGTAGTTTAAAAATTCAAGTATTCTAGTTGAAGATTTATTGTTTTTGCTGAAAATTAATGCTTTTAGTTTCAAATTCAACTGTTCCAGTTGAAGATTCATCATTTAGAATAAAAATTTACAAAATAGGTCAAAAATTAATTTAATTTAAGAAAAATGTAACTATTCTTTTCTTGTTTGTAAGTTATTTTTTTTAGATCAATATTTCACTATTGAGTTAGAAATTTGTCTCCTTTAATTAAAAATTTATCTAAAATTCATCTAAAATAGTTACATAAAAATTTATCTTTTTGTGTCAAAATTCAACAATTTGTAATAATTTTTGTAACTGCAAATTTAGCTGTTTCTTTCTTGTTTAAAATTGATATTTTGTTGTGAAAAATTCAAGTATTTGTTTGAAATTTTAGTAACTATAATTAATCTTTTTGGCCTTAAAATTTTATTGCTTAGTTCAAAATTTAATTATTATGTTGTAAATTTAGAAATATGGTTAGAAAGTTATTTATTTGCGATAAACGATAATTTATCATATAACATATATTTCATTTTTATTTAAAAATTAATCTTTTTGGTTTAAAATTGAACTGTTTCCTATGAAAATTTGTACTTTTTTTGTTGGTTAAAAATTAATTTTTTGTCACTGAAAATTAAATTAATCTAAATTTTTTGAAAATGTGTCTTTTTAAATTTAAAAAGTCAACGGTTTAATTGGAACTTCGTCTATTTCAGTTGAAAATTTATTTATTTAGTTGAAAATTTGTCTTCTTAGTTAAACCTAATTGTTTTGGATTTGAAATTAAAATTCTGTTAAGTTCGAATATCAACCAGTCTCTTTTTTGTTAAGAATTCATATTTTTATGTTGAAAATTCTAATACTTGTTTTAAATTTCAACTTCTTTGTTAGAAATTCATTGTTTTTTGGATGCATATTAATTACTTTAATTAAATTTTCAATAGAATTTTTCTGTAAATTTTTCAATTAAAAATTTAACTATTTCAGTGGTGAATTCCCCATTTGAGTTAAAAATTGATTTCTTGTGGTAGAAGTTTAATCTCTTTTTGATTGAAAATTCAACTGTGCAATTCACCATTAATCTACTTTGATTGAACATAAAACTATTTCTTTGAAAATTCATATTTTTCTGTTGCAGTAAACTGTCTTTGAATGAAAAATTAAAATATTTTTTGAATAAAAATTTGAATATTTTTTGATTAGAAATTCAAATATCTTTTGATCAAAAATTAAAATATGCTCTGGTTGATGTATCAAGTGTTACAATTTTCGTGAAAAATTGATTTTTTTGTTGTTAAAAATAATTCATTTTGGCTGAAAATTCAACGCTCTAGTTAAAAATTTAAATACTCTGTTAAAAATTATCTTTTTTTTGTAGAAAGTCAATTTTGTAATTAAAAATTTTAATATTTTATTCGTAAATTCGAAATTTGATATGAAAACTGATCTCTCTTGTTAGAAATACTTTTTTTTTTTTGGTTGAAATCTAATTGTTGAGTTGAATTTTTATCGGATTTAGTTAAACATTAATGTGTTTTGTTAGAAATTCCTTGTTTTTGGTTGAACTACCAACCATTACATTTTTCGTAAAAAATATATATTTTTTCTAAAAATTTATATTTTTTTTGTTCAAAATTAATTAAATGCTAGAGTTCATCTCTCTGGTTGATAATTTTAATACTTTGTTGAAAATTTTCTTCATTTGTAGAAAATTAATTTTTTCGATTGAAAATTTAACTATGCGAGCTGCAAATTCGTCATTTTAATTGAAAATTAGTCTTTTTTGGTAAAAGTTATTTTTGAACTTTTTTTAAAACCATTTTTCTTGTTAAAATAAACTGTTTTCGAACAACAATACTAATATTTTTTGCTTAGCATATCAACAATTACATTTTTTTCGTTGAAAATTAATTTTTTTGCTGAACTATTCTAGTTTTGAATTCTTTATTTTATTTGAAACATACTTCAAGTGTCCTAAACTAAAGGTCTTGTGTGTTAGCCAGACACTTCGGATGAAAATCCAAAAAGTAAGAGCATTTTCAAAATTTTTAAAAGACTTTTGTTGAGGTTTTGGAAATTTAATTTACCGCTATTTGTGAAAAAAAAATAACAATTTCTCTTTGTTACTTTTTTCATAGGATACAAATTACCAGAGTTTTCGCATTTACAAAATTTAAAGAAACAAGCGAAAATGAAAATCTTAAGTCAAACAACGCACGACATGAAAATAGTCAAGGAAAGAAAAACATTGATTTTTGAAAAAATCTGCAACATTTTTGGAAAAACTTTTTAAATTTTTTTGTAAAATTGAAAATTTAAATTACTATCTAACAAAAAAATACTAGAAAATTTAAGATTCTATTTCGCAGTTCAACTATGCAAGATACAAGAAAATATAAAAAAATAAAAATTGCGCATCAAAAAAAGGACACGCGGTTATTTATAATAACTAAAAAAGAGCTGGAAAATGAAAAAAAAATTAATTCCTGGATAAACGACATGTTTGTTCAGAAAAATTTAGAATTGAGTTGCCCAGAACAACAGAGTTAACAATAATTAATTGTAATTAAAATGTAATAGTTGTTATCTGAAAAAAGCGGCAAATTTGTTAGAAATAATTTTATGATAGAACGCGTAGTCTTTGTTTTAATGGTGAAAAATTAAATGAAAAATTAAATTTTTGGACAAACGACACAAGCTATGAGACTTAAATGAATGCGAAATAAAAAAAATTTTAGAGGGATTATGATAAATAAAATTTTTACTTTATTTTGCAATATCTGAATTGGAATCCTAAGCCGAGGCACAGAAAAATGTAATATATTATATACGTGATATAATAGTCTTGTACATAATGTAGAAAATTTTACATTTTGGAAGAAATGGAGTGCGAAGCACAAGATACGTGATGCGAATGTGCTCGTTAAAGCCAAATGAGCTTTAAAAAAAGAGAATTCACAATCATGAAATGTTAAAGCCAAATGAGCTTTAAAAAAAGAGAATTCGCAATCATAAAATTACAGTTGTCGAAACTTTGACCTTTAATTCTTATAGGCTTGTCCACAAGTATAGAGAAAAATCAAAGACCGAGCACCTAGCACGAGGTAAATACATTATCGAGTGCAAAGCGCGAGATAAATATATTTTTGAGTGCAAAGCGCGAGAACCAACAGTCACGCACCTATATAATGTTATTTAAATAGGTCGACCTCTATACATCATATACATTGACGCATCGGAAATTCTAAATTTCTGATGCGCCTCACGTTTCCTCATTTTAAAAAGTTCTGTCACTGAAACTTGTGTTTCCTATTTCCTCTCACGCTAAACAGATTAGAGAGGATTTTCTTCGACTTCATAAATTATGATTTCCAAACAACTTTTATCCTGTTCAAAATAAGGATAAAAATAAAATTTCTTACTGAAAATTTTATTAAAGATGTTAGTTTCACTGATATTTAATACATTAGCTGTAGCGTATTTTACAATATTTTTTTTATCGATGTGTCAAATAGACCGGATTACCCTCATAAGGGGACAGAATGATATTGGCTTGTAATTTCATTTTTTCTTGTGTCCTTACACTTTGGACTTTCCATTTTCTCAGGATTGCTGTTAAGACGATTTTTTGTTCCATCATGGCAAATCTCATTCCAATGCAATTTCTGGGTCCCGCACTGAATGGCACGTATAGATATGGATGTCTTCCCTTACAGTTTTCAGGCAAAAATCGATCTGGATCAAATTTCAAAGGATCAGTCCAAAATTCTGGATCTCGATGTAGAGTCATTATGTGCAGGCTTACATTACAGCCTTTTGGAATGATCTTACCATCTGAAAAATAAATTATTTCACAGATTTAATAGTGACTCATAATTGCAGTAAATGCTTGTTATGAATTTCATTCTGAAATTTAATCAAAATAATATGCAATGCTTTTATACAAATCTGAGATTTTTTATTTGATCAGGAAATTGCGCATCAAAATGATCGAATTTTCAAGACGAAATGCCTGTCACGAATTTTTATGTATAGCTAATTAATCTGAGCTTTCGGAGAAATTTTTTCGATTTTTTTAACGAAGAATAATTAGGTTTTGAAAAATGCTTGAACTGCGTGAATTAAAAAAAAACAACACATTTGAAAGGTGAAAAAATAATTTCTTGATCTGCAGAGATTTATATTTACGTACATTTCAGCAATAATATTTTTTTAATTTTTGGTTTTTGTAAAACAGTGAAAATTCATGCTACGCAAATAAACTATCTTAATTTATAAAAACACTTTTAAAAAGAGAAAAACTCATTTTCGTGTTAATTTGTATTTTTCTTTTATGTTCAAAAATTAATTTCATAATTTTATTGGTTTGCTGAAAAATCACACTATTTTCAATTAAAAGATGATATTTTTTTGTTAAAAGGCCTATTTTATATTTTTGTTCAGTAATAATTATTTTTGACTAAAAATCAACTGATTTCATCTTGAGCCAAACATTAATTTTTTTAGTTAAAAATTTGACTGTTCAGTTAAAAAAGTAACTTTTTTACATTTAATTCATCTAATTGGTTGGAAATTCATGATTTAAATTAAAGATTTATCTTTTTAGTTGAACATCATTTTTTTTCAATCAAAAAGTTAAATTCGGCTAAATTGAACTGTTTTTTTTTTATTTTTCATCAAAATATTGTTTGTCTAAAATATGCTATATTTTTCTCGTTGAGAATTAGTTTTTTTTAGTTAGAAATCTGACTACTTGATCGTAATTTCAACTTTTTCTAGAAATTTATTTAAAAACTATTCAGAACCTTTAGGTTAATTTTAAAATTTATATATTTTATTCAACATTAATGTATATTTTTTAAAAATTCGTTTTGCTGTTTAAAAATTTATTTTATTGATAAATTTATTAATTGAAATTTTTGTTAGAAAATGTAGTTAGTTGAAAATCCGTCCTTTTGCTAGAAAATTAATCCTCTCGGTTGTTGGTAAAATTTAACAATTTTGTTGGAGTTTATATACTTTATTTGAAAAGTTATCCTTTTAATTTAAAATTTAGGTATTTCATTTTTGGTTGAAAATTGATCTTTTTTATTCAAAAATGTTACTGTTTGGTTAGAGCTGCGTGTATTTTATTAAATCTCTATTCCGTTGTTGAAAATTAATTATCGTAGTCAAATATTTATTTCTTTGGTTCAAAATAAAAGTGATTTTGTCTTAAATTCGTATTTTCTCGTTAAATTCAACTAGTTGAACATTTTTGTTTAAGAGGATACTTTTTTGGTTTACATTTCATCATTTTTATTGAGAACTTATCCTTTTAGTTGAAAATTATTGTCCTTTTTTACAATTATTCTTTTTTAGTGAAGAAATCAATCTTTTTGGTAAGTTATTTTTCCTTTTTTTTGTTTTCATAAATTTAACTCATTTTTCAAAGACTCGTTTCTTTTCTTGTGGTAAGGAAAAATTAGGAGAGGGGGAGTAGGTAAAGTTAATAGAAATAATGGAAGGGAAAAGAGTGGAAAATATTTGAGGGAAAGCAGGAGAGTTGAGAGTAACTGGTGGATGGGGTGAGAGCAGGGGTAAGTAGGGGGTCGGAAAAGTAAGGAGAAATGAAAGGAGAGGAAGTAGTAAAAATGAGGGGTCTGAAAGCAGAAAAAGTAGAGAAAAGCAGGTAAAATGAAAGGTAAAGCAGTAGGCGAAGAAGTAGAAGTGAGCACGAATAATAAAATTAAAGTAGGAAAAGTTAGGAAAGTAAAACGAAAGAAATTAACGAAGCGAAAATAGAAAAGTTAATAGAAATAAAGAAAGGGAAAGTATTAAAAATAAGGGGTAATGCGGCAGAAGAAGCATAGAAAAAAAAGGGTATCAAAGGGTGAGAAGTGGGCAAAGTATGGAAAATAAGGGTGAATGTAGGAGAGGAGTAGAAGAATTGTGGGTAACTAAGAACGAGGTTAGCGGAAGGGTAAGCAGAACGTCAAGGAAGTGAGGAGAAATGAAGTAAGTAGTAGTAAAAATAAGGGGTGTAGAAGCAGGAAAAATACACGAAAGTTGGTGAAATAAAAAGAGAAAAAGTAGCAAAAATAATAGGTGTGTAAGCAGGAGAAGTAGAGAAAAGAACGCAAAATAAAGAGTGTATGAATAGGCGAAGTAGGAGAAATGAATACAAATGAAGGCATTAAGGTAGGCGTCAGGGGAAATAAAGGAAGCGTAGGTAGGGGAAGTTAATTAAAGTAATGGGAGGGAAATTATTGAAAATAAGGGGTAATGTAGCAGAAGAAGTAGAGAAACAGAAGAGGAATGAAGAGTGAGAAAGTGGACAAAGAAGAGCAAGTGAAGGGAAATGTTAGGAGATGCAGTAGGAGAATTAAGAGTAACTTGATGAGTGGTCTGGGGAGGTGAAAGTAGAGGTTTAAGAAAGTGAGAAACAATAAATAGAGAAGAAATAGTATAAATGAGGGTTGTGGGAGCAGATAAAGTGAGGTGAAGCAGATGAAATGAAAAGAAATGAAGTAGTAAATACAAGGGGCGTGGAAGCAGCAGAAGCAAAGGAATGTATGTGAAATTAAGGATCAAGGAGTAGGCAAAGTATGAAAAGTAAGCACAGATAAAGGAATAAGGGAAGAGAAAATGAGAGAAAATAAAGAAAGGATAGCACGGGAAGTTAGTAGGAGTATAGAAAGGAAAATTAGCAGAAATAAGGGGTGAAGTAGAAGGATAAGTAATGAAAAGGAAGAGAAATGAAGGTAGAGGAAGTAGGCAAGGTAGAGAAAGTAAGGGAAAATGTTAGAAGGTGATGTACAGGAAATGAGAAGAAATGATTAAAAGGATATGAGAAGAATTGTTGTAAAGTGAAGTATAGAAGTAAGTGGGGATAAGAGAAAATAGGTTGAACTGAAGCAGCAGAAGCTGTGGAAAATGAGGGGAAGTGATAGTAGGAGCATCAGGGGAAGTGAAGAGAAATAAGGGATAGCATAGTAGGGTAAGTAAGGGAAAATACGGGCATAAGAAGAAGGGTTTGTGCGGAGAATTGAGAAAAAAATGCAGAAGAAGTGTAAGAAATGAATGGTTCGACGTAGAGGGAGTAACGGGACTGAACGGAGGTAAACCAGGGTAAGTTAGAAGAAAAGAGGGTGTAGGGTAAGTGAAGGAAAATATTAATGGGAAGTTAGGAAAATAAAGAGAGCATAAAGTAGATGAGGAATAAGTAAGTGAAAAGAGGAGAAGTGAAGGGTGAAGTGTAAGTAGGTGTAGTAGGGATAAAGATGGCAAGTGGGGGAGAACGATTGTAGGATGGTGAGGTCTTGAAGACCTAATAATTGTCTAATAGTTTACTAAACCCTTTTTTGTAGGTGCAGAGCGCCTACCGTAAATATTTTTTTCTGTGCACGAATGAAGTCGTGCGAAAATTGATTTTGAATCCGCAGAAGTTCATCATTCTGATTTGATGTTAATAAATATCAGCATTTTCAGAATAATATGAAACTCTTTGATATCACGAGGTTAACCGTGTATAGAAACGCGAGTAGAAAAGTCAAGTTTTGAATGACTTTTACCCAATTCAAGGTTTTCAGTTAAGCGCCTTGCAACAGCGGGTACAGAAGGATTCAGTCTGAGGTTTTCTTTGATCACTCGTTCGAGGTACGTGAGTTCCGCAATTTGTTTCATGGTAGCTGGTTCCTTTGAGTCTCCAAATACTTGATCTAATTCTTGATGTAGCTTTTCCTGTACTTCCGGATTGTTACCAAGATTAAAAATTGCCCAGGTAATTGCAGATGCTGTCGTGTCATGACCCTTAAAAACAAGACCATAATAAGCAATCGAAATGAAAAAGTATTTTTGTTTATTATTCAATAACTCACAGCAAACATGAAACTTTCTACTTGTTCTCTTATATCTTCATCTGTCATAGGAGATTCTTCATTTTCATTAAAATCCAACATTAGATCCAAAAAGGCTTTTTTGCGATGTTTTCCTGATTAAATAATCGGCTTTTAATTCTTGGAATCCTTTTCTAACTGATAATTGAATTAATATTTATTATAAAAGACACTTTATTACCAGCTTTGTCATGTTCTTCATTAGTCTGTGAATCTTTAGTTTTCTTTCGAAGCTGCTTCCTCTTTTGAATAATCTTCAATAACATTATAATTAGAATATATTTTTGTAATAATATTTATATAAAAATGATATTAATGATGTTGTACCTCCATTGTGAATATTTTCATCATCTCTGCAGCTGCTTTAAAGTCTCTTCCAAGTTTTGATCTATAAAATATTCGGTCCCACTTTAACCATGGATAAAATATACGTTTAGCAATCGAGTCCAGCAAACTGTTGATTAAAAAAAAATTTATTTTAGTATTCTTTAGTTATTAAATATATATTAAAAAAATGCGCTTTTTAAGGATGTAATAATTTTTTTTTAGTAAAAATTTCACCAGAAAATCACTAACATAGAATCTCAAAAAAATTGTTTTAGTTTGTAAATCTTGTTCTAAACCTAATTTTTTTGTTTAAAATAAACGAATATCTGTAAAAAATTCTAACGTAACATAAGATTGTGCCAATATTGTAAATTTTTTCAAATTTATACCGATTCCTGGTAAAAAAACGTAGCTATAACCTAAAATTCTTGAAAAATTTGCTATCTTATTTGCAATCTGATAATGTTTTAATAATAGCACCGATATCCAGTATAAGACGCCAACAAAACCGAAAATTGTGTATTTGATAACTCCGAATGATAATCTATGAAGTAATTACCTAAAAATTTTATTTCATTTATTTAATTGAAAATACCAATGTGCCATTGGGAACCCTTACATAACCCAAAAGTGCTACAATATTTTTAATGCTCAAATTCTAATTTCAAATAAAAATGCTTATTTCTTTTAACAAAACTGAAAAAAATTTAAATTTCCAGAAATTTCACGTCTTCCTCGATACCTTATGACAATTTTTTTTTGAACGGTGAATACATATTGAATTACGTACATCTGCAGAGCATCAATATATTCAATGTTATGGTTCCTTTGAACATCGAGGTTAGCACCCATTGAAGTTTCTGAATAATAAAAGAAATCAATTTACTAACATATATTTTAAAGAATCAAGAATGAAAAATAATAATGAATATAATTTATGTAATATACCACAAATAATATCAAGTGTACATCTAATTGAATGCACATGAAAATCGATTGGTTTTCCTGGATTTTCTTTAATTTCATCTTCGATGCATTTAACCATAACTTCTGCTTTTTCGGACATTGTTTCCGTAAATTGGTCCACGACGCCAAAATGAAAAGCTGGTGTCAAAAGTTTTCTATCGTGGAACCATTTTTCACCTTAAAAATTAGTAATGTAAATTTTTGTTTGTTACGGGTAAGGAGTAAGCAAACAAAACATAACATATCTATTTCTGATGATTTTTTAATAATTAGAAAAATACTGTTTTTGAAAGACACAATGTAAATAGATTTTTCAATTTATGTATAATGTAAATGATAAAACCATACATAAACTATTTTTTTTCAAACTGGATGCATTATGTTTCGTTCGAATGATTTTTAGATTGACAGATTAATTTCATTGTCTGACCTGTTGATGTTAAAAGACCTCTACCCAACCATGGAGTTAAAGTATCGTAAAAAACAGCTTTGGTCATAGTTTCTGAACTTCTTAGGATGGCCTTTATAACATAAACTTTATCATTATTTTATCTGAGTAACTTTAATTTTGACTAAAAATTGTGTTACCTCCATATGGTGTGGTTTCCGTAAAAGTATGAAAGCTTCATCAAAGATAGCAAGTTTCATACAGCCTTCTTTATATGAAAGAAGGACATCATTGATCCAGAAAATTCGATCTAAATATATATATTTGCAAATATTATTAAATTTTCTAAACATTCTTAAAAATATTTATCAAATGTAGAAACGTGACTACCTTCTACTTTTATTTTCAAACCAGCATAAGCAAGATACGGCCATGGAAATGGTGCTGGACCCGGAAATTTGTTGACAGCAATACAAAACCTAATGAACCTATATAATCTTACAGAAAATTTACAGAAAACTATGAAAATCACTGTTGCGAGAACTACTAAAGATGCACCCATTTTTTAATACTTTGAACTCGACATAAATTCATAAAAGCATTAGACCATAATCTTGACTATAAAAAAATACTTCGTTAAATAATATCTTTATTATTTTTGGCTTAATTATTTCGCGACTGACTAATAAGGCATTGAATACAACTAAAAAGTTAGAAGAAAACTGTAACGGTAACTAATCACTGAGAGACCATTGGATACACTGAATTTAATTATAGAATTGGTATATAAAACTTCGGACACGTTTATATGAGCTGAAAGATAAGAGTCAAGTAATTAAGTAACCTACTTCTTATTACGTTGTTGACAATTAATAAGAGATCAATGACTGATGATACTCATTTTTCAGTGTCAAATTTGTATGTTTGTATCTGCACCTCGTTCATCTTATTGCATAATTTTGATCAGAGAGTGGGTATGAAATTCATCGTTTCTTAAGACGGGTTAAAAATTGTGCAATAGTCTATTTTCGCTCTAAGTTTTATCTTCAATTATATAAGATGGGCGGATACTGACCAGAAAATGAAGCAATCAGCTAAAATTTTAAGCAAACGAAAAATTTTGGAAGTTTTTTTGAAACTAGGCAGTTTTTTCATTTGTATTTTCTTATACTATGAATATGGATTTTATTATTTGGAAACAAGGTTTTTATCATTTGTTTAAATATTCCACCGTTTAGTTAAACATTTGATCCTATTGTTGAAAATTCAAATATTTTGTTTGAAAGTCATCCTACTTGTTTGAAAATGCATTTTTTTTGGTTGGTATTAACAATTTTTGGACGAAACACGTTTTTTTTTATTTGCACAACTTAAATTAAAAATAAAATAGTAATATTTTTAAATAAGCTACACAAGCTCTGACAAAAGACTATCTAACATAAATTGTGCACCTAAATATGATACACAAATTTGATATTATTCACTTTTCGATAGGACGCGTGGTTTTCAATTTATTCGTAAAAAATAATATTAAAAATAAAATAGAAAAATGGTGAAAAAATAAAACGAGGTAAGAAACTAAAGTGATGGAAAAAAGTAGTTTTTCCAAAAAAAAAAATTAGATTTTCGGACAGAGGACAAAAGCTACAAAAAAATAAATAGACAAAAGTTATTTTCTGAAAAAGCTGCAAATTTTTTATTATTTGGTTTTTTAATAAAAATGCCGCAAGGCACAACATAAAAGAATTAATTAGCAAAAGTTATTTACTCAAAAAAGCAATAAAATTATTTTCATAAATCACTTTTTGAAAGGAAGTGTATTTCTTGTTTTATTCGTAGGGAAAGACTTTAATGATAAAAAAATTAAATTTTTGGACAAACGACATAAGCTACAAAAAAATTGAAAAAAAAAAATATTCAACCAAAAAAAGCTACAAATCTGTAATGATTTGTTTCTTGATAGTATACGTAGTTTTTGTTTTAAGCGTGGAAAATATCATTGAAAATAAAAAAATAATAACTTTTGGAAAAACAACGCAAGGCGCAACAAAAATTATGAAACAAAAGTTGGTCACTCAAAAAAGATCTATCAATTTATCATTATTTATTTTTCAATGACACACGTATTTTTTGCTTTAATCGTCAAAAATGATATAAAAAATTTTTTGATTTGTTTTTTTGGACTAGCAAAACAAGCTATAAAAAAAATAGACTAAAATTGTGCACCCAAAAGAGATGTACAAATTTTTTGAAATCACTTTTTAATAGGATGCGTAGTTTTTGTTTTAATCGTAAGAAATATATTAAGAAACACTTTTCAAAAAATGGTGTGAAAGCGATGCAGGGTAAGAACAAATTCAAAAGACACATTGTAAATAAACAAATTAATTTTTCTGGAAAAATGACACAAAACGCAATAAAATGCCAACTAACAAAATTTTTTTTATAGGATGCGCATTTGTTTAAATTAAATAAAAAACAAAAGACTCACAATACACACGTTTCAATATCAATGCATATTATAAATTGCATTAATGATACATAATGTATGGTTGCTAGAAAATACAAGAAATGCAAAATAACGAAAAAATTTGGAGTTATCATGAAGAACGAAATTTGTACTTCATTTTGCAATAAACGAATACACAGTGTCGGACCAAGGTACAGAAAGCCGAACTTAAAGCCAAAGGAGCATTAACAAAAGAGAATTCACAATCACCAAATTATAGTTGTCGGTGCACGAGATACATATATTATCGAGCGCGAAGCGCGAGATCTAACAGACGCGTTCTTTTGCTCAAAGGTTAAATTATTTGGTTATAAATGTTACTCTCCAGTTAAAAAATATTGTTTTCGAATGATAATTCATCTTTTTTGGTTAAAAATAAATTTAGTAAAAATTCATTTTTCGGGTTTAAAGGTCATATTTTTTTAAAAAATTAAAAATTTAGCTATAAAAATTAACTTGATTATTTACATTTTACTTATTTTTATTGAAAATTCCACTATTTTGGTGAAAAATCAGACTGCATTTTTATTAGGATGTGTGTTCAGATATAAATTACTGAAGAGATATGCACTTCTTTAAAAAATTCTCAAGTCAGATTGCACAAGAACTTTTCGTTGATTAACTGACCTGACACTTATCGCCGTGTTTACGATTTTTAAAGACATGTGCGTAAAAGTGCTTGCCCTTGAATGACGCCGTAGTCTAATTTTGATAAGAGTGGAATGTCTGTTGATAGCAAAATCGTATTGCTTAAAAGTGCTATTTTTGCCACTATCATTATCTTGTCAGAGTCTTGAAGTGTTTTCCTTCCTTTTAAACTGAGTAGATGTTTAAAACATAATATTTTGAAGATGCTTGAAGCAATGAATAAATTTGCCTTTTTTTAAATAATGGTTACTTTTTCAATTTTTGTACTGAAAGGAAAACTGAGTGATTTTCCTTTAAATAAGTTCAGGATAAAATTTTCTAAAATCATTTATTTGTAAAAATTAGCATTTTATAACGAGATGAGTAATTAGGATCTGTTGCAAAATAGTTCAATATTAGTAAAATGTGAAATGAAGAATGAAACAGCTAAAAATTCTTATGATAAGTACATTCTTTCTTTACACTGATTAGACAATTCATAGATTTTAAAAATATAATCATCCCGCAACTTCTTGAAAAGAACTGATTGTTGGATGAAAATAAATAGTTAAAACATCAAACTCTATCAAAAAACTTGATGAGATTTTACAAAATATCGAATAAATAATCAAAAAGCGAAAAAACACACTTTTCTAGCCTTCTCGATTTGCAAAATAAATTAAATCAGTAAAATTGTTTGAACAATCAGAAAAATTCTATTTTAAGTACATTGGTTTTTCGCACTAATTCTTAATCTCGACCAATTCAAAAAATGCTATTTTTGGCATCCCATCGTTTACGAAAAATTGCTTCAACAATTGAAAATATTTTCTGCAGTGAACTGGGCAAAAAAGTTTTAAAAAAGTTTATAAATGTAAAAAATTGCAAATTTTTCTTTCTTAAATTAGTTGGCAGTTTTCGAACATAAATAACAAAGTCATGTGAGGCTAAAAATTAAAATTTATTTTCGATTCGATTTTCGATTTCCTGAATAGAAATACAATTTTCAACTGATCTTGTTTATGCATTTTCACATAATCTTTATACATTTTCAAGAGTTTAACTTTTTCTAATGTTTCCAGTCAATTTAATGTGCGTGGATTGTTCAAATTTGATTTTCTTGTGAGTTGATGGAGAAGTGTACATTATTACCTTAGCCCATTTAAAGTTTAATAAGGATGCATTATTGGGAAAAAAATATGAGTCCAAGAAAAATTTTAAAGGCTGTGGGTTCTTAATCTTAGTTTTCAATTTTTATTTAATTTAATTTATCGTGAGAAGGGTTATAGTTAACACGCTCTATCTTATAATTAATTTTTATTGTGTTGTAGTAGCCTATTGGAATTTCCCGTTTTTCCTCTTCTGTCAAGAGCGTATACTTGCCACTTTTCATGTTTATTTTTATCCGTGCATTACCAGTCCTGCTACCACGAGATGAATATATTCCAGCAAAAATATTGCTTGTCTTCAATATTGCAAAGAAGTCACCATTGGCTGCTGATAATACAATTAGCGCTTGATTTGGAATGGGCGAGAAGTTACTCTGATCCGTAAATATTCTAATTGTCTCATCCACAGGAAAAGTGTATCTTCGAAGTTCAAATATCCGGCGCGTATTCTTGTAGGAAGTGAGTCGAATAAATTCAAGTTGGTCAAGTTTATATTCATGTTCGTCATAAGAGTCAATCTTTGTAGGTAAAATTATGAGATCGGCAGTAGGGGGCCTACGCCTCGCACGCCGAGGCTTGGAATTTGCACGAATAGGACGCAAAGCAGGAGGAAGAGACATATCAGGAGACTTGGAAATGACAGAAGACATCGACATGGAAGAAGACCTGGACCTGGAAGGGGACTCTAACCTGGTAGGAGACCCAG
>JAUELO010000179.1:30131829-30144044 GCA_032357855.1 Amphibolips quercusostensackenii | reverse complement strand
CCCCCCAAAAACCGAGTGTTTAGTGCAAATCCTAGGAATACTATTTATCTGAAATTGAATAAAAACAATGCAAACAATTGATAACTTTAGATAAATAATATTTTTCGGATTCACTGTGCTGTGGAATCAAGTTAACAGTTTTTTCCCCAAAGAAATGGAATCAAAGAAATGCATTTCACCGGATTCAATAATTTTTTTTTAGTGTAGATAAAGAGATATTGTAACACAGATTATTTGTAGAATATGTATGCATGATATATCTAAACTAAATTAGAATGATTTCGTAAACAGGTCACCCAAATAAAATATAGCGTTTAGAACCACAACTGGCAGCCGAACTAGGACAATGCCAGATGGTTAGGTGTAGGTCTATATAGACGTTCATGGTGCAGCTGAACGCGTAAAACCATTCTGGGATGATTAATGAACGATTACACTTCCAGCTCCGATGATAAATATACCGACCAAAGGCAACACACTCTCGTTCAAAAGGACGTTATTCTTCCTCTTTACTTTTTGTTTTGTTTTTTGTTCTTTGTTCTTTTTGGCTAACACTCGCCTCGGAGAAAGATCGTATATGTGAAACTTAGGAGAGATGGAGAGATTTTGAAAATTAGTGATGATCAGCAATGGGCGATATTGATTAAATTATTTATCAAACAATTATTGCGAGATAAATAATCTATTTTAATAAATCTGATAAATTGAATTGATCGATTCATTTTAACCGCCAGAATTCAATCGATTCTAAGAGATTTCACAGGATTTTAAGGAATCACGAAAGATTTTAAGGAATTAACACGTATTTTAAAGGACTACGTAGGAATTTTAGCAAATTTTACAACATTAAACAAATTTATTTTAATTCTGAAAAATTTAAAAAATTTTTTAAAGATTTTACATAATTTCACGAGGTTATAAACAATATTCAGGAATTTCAAAGGATTTGAAAAAATTTTGGATTGTATTTTATAAAATTACAAATATTTCAAAGAATTTTCAGAAACTTTATAGTATTTCATAGGGCTTCTGATTTTTTTTTAGATGTTAATAAGAATTTTGAAGTATTTAAAAAACTTTTTGAAAATATTGAAAAATTTGACAAAATTCCAAAAAATTTTAAGCGATCTCAGTTGCTTTGAAAGTATATTTAAGCATGTCAAGTAACCGTGAAAGATTCCTTAGAATTTTCTAAAATTCTTAAGCATTTTGGAGTGATTTGCGTAATTTCGAAAGATTTCATCACATATTATTGAATTTTGGAGGGTTCGAGGAATTTTTTTTAATTTTGAAGATTTCAAAGGACTTTAGATTTTTTTTAAATATTACTAAGAATTTCAAAGTATTTCAAAAACTTTTAGAAAATATTAAAGGATTTCAAGAAATTTTATAGAAAATTAAGGAATTTAAAAGAATCTCAGTGTGTTTTAAATTATTATTTTTAAAGATTTTAAGTGACTGTGAAAGATTTTTAAGTATCTGTTGGATTTCTTAAAGATTTTAGAGTAATTTACGAGATTTCAGAAAATTCTATTAAATATTATTTGATCTTAGAGAATATCAAAAAATTCCTAAAAATTATTATAGATTTTTAACGACTTTTGATTTTTTTTACACATTATTAAGAATTTCAAAGCATTTGAAACATTTTTTTTATTATTAAAGAATTTTACGAAATTGTAAAAAATTTGAAAAATTTGAAAACGTCATAATGGGTTTTAAATTATTTTGAGAGATTTCAAGTGACCTTGAGAGGTTTTAAATGATTTTTTAGAATTTTTGAAGATTTTATAGTAATTTATGAGATCTCGGAAGATTTTTTAAAATATTATTTTACTGCAGACGATGGCGAGGAACTCCTTAAAATCTTTAAAGATTTTTAAAGACTTTCAATTTTTTGAAATGGTACTTAGGATCTTGAAGTATTTTAATTTTTTTTTTCAAGTTAAATGATTGTACGAAATTCCAAAGAATTTGAAGAAATCTTAATGGGTTGCGAAGTATTTTCAAGAATTTTAAGTGACGGTGAAAGATTTTAGATTTTAGAGGATTTTAAGAAATACTTTGAAATTTTTAAAGATTTCAAAGGATTTTAGATTTTTTTTAAATATAACCAAAGACTTTCAAGTATTTCAAAAATTTAAGAAAAACCATTAAAGGATTTTACGAAATTTTCAGAAATTTAAAAGGGCCTTAAATGTTTTCAAATTATTTTGGAAGATTTAAAGTGACTGTAGAAGGTTTTAAAGGATTTCTTAGAATTCTCCAAGCTTTGAGAGTAATTCACTAGATTTTGAAAGATTTTTATTTTCATTATTCGACTTTAAAGGATATCAGGGTACTCCTTAAAATTTTAAAGGATTTTAAAGGTCTGTTAAATTTGATTTTGAAATATTACCTAGGATTTGAAAGTATTTCAAAATTTTTTAAAAAATAATAAAGGATTTTACAAAATTTTCAAGTATTTGAAAAAATTTCAAAAGAAGCTGATGTGTGTCAAAGTATTTTATAGGATTTTATGTGCCAGTAAAAGATTTCAAAAGATTTCTTAAAATTTTTCAAGATTCTAGAGTGATTTACGAGATTTCGGAATATTTTATCAAATGTTATTCATTTAAAAAATATTGGAAGGAATTCTTTACAATTTTAATAAAATTTTAAAAGTTATTTTATTTTTTCAAATGTTACTAACTATTTCAAAGTATTTTTAAAACTTTCAAAAACTATTACAGGATTTCACGAAATTTTAAATAATTTCAAGTTGTTGTAAATGTTCTTAATATGTTTCAAATTATGCTAAAAGTTTTCAAGTGATTGTGAAATGTTTCAAAGAATTTTTTGGAATTTTTCTAAATATCAAGGGATCTTGAGAAATTTTATAGAATTATAAATGATTTTAAAGAATTTTAATGAGCTATAAATTATTTCTAAAAGTTTCATGCAACTGTAAAAAATTCCCAAGTATTCCTCAAAATTTTTTAATATTCTACAGTAATTTAGGAGATCGGAAGATTTTATTAAATATTATTTGATTCTAGATGATTTCAGTAAATCCCTTAAAATTTGAAATCATTTTTGAAAGCTCCTCATTTTTTCAAAAATTACCAAGAATTTTAAAGTATTTCAAAAGCGTTTTAAAACTATTAAAGGATTTTACGTAACTCTGAAGAATTTACAGATATTTGAAAGGGTCTTAATAGGTTTCAAATTATTTTTCAAGGTTTTTAATAACTTTAAAGTATTTTAAAAGTCTTTCAAATTTGATTTTAAAATATTACCAAGGATTTGAAAATACTTTAAAAACTTTTAAAAAATAATAAAGAATTTAACAAAATTTTTTAAAATTTAAAAAAATTTCAAAGGACCAAGCATTTTGAAGGATTTCATGTGCCAGTGAAAGATTTCTAAAAACTCCTTGAAATTTTTTAAGATTCTAAAGTGATTTACAAGATTTCAGAAGATTTTATCAAATGTTATATTTTTAAAAATATTTTAATGAATTCCTTATAATTTTAAAGGATTTCAGAGGACTTTAAATTTTTTTAAATGTTACTCACTATTTCAAAGTATTTCAAAAACTTTCAAAAACTATCACAGGATTTTACAAAATTTAAATAATCTTAAGTTGTTTTGAAGGTTCTTGATGGGTTTTAAATTATGTTAAATGTTTCCAAGTGATTGTGAAATGCTTTAAAAATTAGATTTTAAAATTAGATTTTAAAATTAGATTTTAAAGGATTTCACAAGATTTTAATAGATTTTAAGAGATTCCATAGAACGTCCAGTTTGTCTTTTTGAAAAGTTTTTCAAAAATTGTTCTAAAATTTTTCAAAGATTTAGAAGGCTTTTATAATGTTTCAATTAATCTTAGGATATTTTCAAGGATTTTAATTATTTTTACATGAATTAAAGAAATCTTAAACAACCGGAAGAAATCTAAAAGATTTTCAAGCGCTTTCTGAAATTTTTTAATATTTTAGAATAATTAATAAAATTTCAAGGTTTTTAAAAAAATTTTATTGAATTCTCAAGAAATTTGAAGGAATAAAGAGGATTTCAACAAATTTCAATAAAATTAAAAGATTTCCAAGAATTCTTAGTTATTTTAGAACATTTTACAGTACTATACGAGATATAAATCCTAAAAGGAATCGATCAAAAAGAATTTAAAAGCTTTTATGAAATGTTACAAGATTTGAATAGATTCCAAGAGATTCCAAAGGACTTTCAATTTCTTAAGAAAAGTTTCCAAGGATTTCTTTGAGCAATTCTAAAGAATTTCACTAATTTTCATTAAATTGTAGAAAATTTAAATAAATTTAATGGTTTTAAATGATTTTAAAAGATCTTAAAGAATTAAAAAAGATGTGAAGGATTCTCAATGATTTTTTTAAATTTCTAAGAATATCAGAATAATTAGCGAGATTTCGAGGTGATCCTCAAATTTTTAGAGTATTTTGATAGATTTTACTAATTTACAATTTATTTAAAGAGACTTTTAAGGATTTCTGTAATTTCTAGATTATTGCAAAAGATTTTGACAAATTTCAATAAATGTGAAAAATTGCTGCGGATTTTCTGCAATATTGACGATTTCGGAGTAATTGAGAAGATTTCGAGGTATTCAAAAAATATTATTTTGCTTTTCAGGATATGAAGAAATTCGTAAAATCTCAAAAAGTTTTAAAAATTTCGCCAATTTTGAAGAAATTATAAAAATTTTTTCAAGAATTTTCAAGATTAAAAATAATTTCAAAGGATTTCAAGAATATCAATAGATATAAAAGATGTCCAAGGATTCGTTCCAATCTTGAATGATTTTAGAGCAGTTTACAAGATTTCGAGTTAGTCAAAGAACACTATTTAATTTAAAAGGATCACAAAGGATTCCTGAAAATAGTGAAAACATTTTATGAATTTTACGACTTTTTAATAAATTTTAGGAGATTTTTAACAATTTTTTTAGTTTCTAAATCATTGCAAAGCATTTTAAAATTTTCAATAGAGGTAAATGTTTTCTAAGAATTTTCTTCAAATTGAAGATTTCAAAGAAATTAACGAGATTTCGAGACATTAAAAAAATATTATATTTTTCAGAATTTCACGAAATTTCTAGAAATTTTAAAGAATTGCAAAAATTTTACAATTTTTAAAAATATTTGAGAATATTTGAACGGATTCGTTTAGATTTTAAATTATTTTAAAGGATCTTTAAGAATTTCAATAAATCTGGAAGAGTTTCAAGGATATGTTGCAATTCTTAAAGATTTTAAAGCAATTTAGGAGATTTTGAGGTATTTTAACAAATATTATTTAATTTTAGACGATTTCAAGAAACTTCTACCAATTTTAATAATTCATGAAGACTTCGCAAATTTTTACAATTTTTTAAAGGATTTCAAACAATTGTTGATAATTTTCAAGGAATCAAAAAAATTTTAATATCTGTGAAATATACCTAAGGATTGTCCAGTATTTAAAATAATTTCAGAGTAGTTTACCTGATTTCAAAGGATTTCACGATATATTATTGTATTTAAACAAATTTAAAGAAATTTCTTAAATAGTAAAATAATTCTTAAGAAATTTTAAGAGATGTTGAAGGATTTTAATTTGTTCTAAATGATTTTGAATGATTTTAAAGATTTTCAATACAAAATTGCACACGATTTTAAAGGATTTCAAAAGATTCTGAAAAGATTCTCAGTTTGTTAAATTCAAAGGGATTTTAATACAGTTATGAACGATTTTGGAGGATTTTTAAGAATCCTAAGAACAATTGCCAAGTAGAACTGTCAATCAAAAGTAAAGAATTTTTAACTAAGCACTACAATTTTTAAAAATAATAACAATTTTTAATTAGAAACACAAATTTAGAACACAATAAATACTTTTACAAACAAAATGTTGTATTTTCAACTAAAAATATTAAGTTAAAACCAATACAGTAATAGGTACAATTAAATTTTTTTTTTAAATTTTCAAAACAATTTTTAACAAATGAATTGAATTTTTAATCAAGCAGTAGAATTTCAACCAAACATGATAAATTACGAACCGATGATTCCAATTTAAACATAATAAAATGATTTGCTAGAAATAAAATGGATCTCTAATTTAAAAAATTACTTATTTGAAAAGGGGCTTAACTTTTACTCAAGCACTTAAACTTTCAATGAAGAATATTAATTTTCTCGAAAAAAATTTATTTACAATAAAATTTTTTTCAAGTAAATTGTTGTATTGTTAGCTTAAAACTACTAATACTGATAAAACATGGTACATTTTTAATTATTAAAAAAAAAAATTCAACCAGAAAAGAATGTATTTTTGACATCATAGTTAAATTTTTAAGATAACGTTTGAAAAAAAATTCTTAATGTAAAATTTAATATTTGCACTTTTAACTAGAAGCGCTTAATTTAAAACAAAAATTGAATAACTAAATTGTTGGTTTTAAAAACAATTTCTTAAATACAAAACATATTTTCAACAAAATATTCCGATTTTCTACCAACTGATAGAATTTTCAATTAATAGAAACGAATTTTATACAAAAAATATAGTAGTGGACTTTTAAGTTGAAAATAATCTACTTTTCACCCTAAAAGTTTGATTTTCTAATTGAATTCTGTAAACTCAGTTCATATTCAAGTAAAAAAATAAAAGTATTGAGCGATTAAATTAAAAACAAAAAAGATTAATCTTCAACTAAGGAAAAAGAACTAAGAACAAAATACATCAATTCCTTACTAAATTGTTGAATTTTCAATTAAAAAGCACTAGTTTTCAAATAATAATAAATTAATTAAATTTCCAGTAAATAAAAGTAATGTTTCACAAAAAAGAAAAGAATTTTCATCAAAGTACTTCAATAGTCAACCAATAAAATGAATTTTCCACAATAAGTTGAACATTCAACTAAATAGTTGAATTGAAAACTAAAAAAAGTTAATTATTAGTGCATCAATTAATAGTTCAATTTTATACAAAAAGCAATGCATTTTCAGCCAAGAATAAATTTGTTTTGTTCTCAGATAAGAAAATTAATATTTCACTACAAACATTTTTTTTTATATTTAATAAATCTTATACGAAAAAGTAAAATTTGCAACCAAAATAGATTAATTATAATCAAAAATATGATAGTAAAGTATTCATTTGAAAATAATTATCTTTCAACCAAAAATTGTGAAATTTTCTTCTGCAAAATCTATTAATCGATTTCGCATGTAAAGGAAGTACCAGAAAAATTTAATGTTTCTTGAGAATTGTTACAAAGCCTGTTGCACCCCCTTCTTCCCATTTCAGTGTAGCCTAGTTTTCAAATGGCCACTTTTAATCCTTGTGTGGCCTATGCAAGTTTGCCTGATCATGGCCACACCAGAGGTAGGTCAAACTACTCAAAACCTTATTAGGCCAAGATCAAGATTCCTGTCAACTTTCTGTCCGCTAACTCTTCTTCATTCCCCTACGTCTTCTCTGAACATCTAATTTGACTTCCCTTATTTTAATCATTGCCCATGTGCCCTTGCATAAATTATTTATTACCACTCCCCTCTTTCCTTACTTTTCCTACATTACCTCTTTACTTTCCCTTGTTTCGCTTCCTTGAAATTATTACGTTCCTTATGTTCACTGAGTTGCGAGTTTCCTCAGTCGTGAATTGTAAGTTGTGAACTGTATTTTGTAAGTTGTGAACAGTGTTTTGTAAGTTGTGAACTGTGTTTTGTAAGTTGTGAACTGTGAGTTGTGAGATGTGAACTGTGGGTTGTAAATTATGACTTGTGAATTGTAAGTTGTGAAATGTGGATTTTTAATTGTGAACTGTAAGTTGTGACTGCTGAGGTGTGAGTTCCATTAGTTGTGAATTGTGAGTTGTGAACTGTGTTTTGTAAGTTGTGAACTGTGTTTTGAAAGTTGTGAACTGCGAGTTGTGAGCTGTAAACTGTGGATTGTAAATTATGAGTTGTAAATTGTAAGTTTTTAACTGTGGAATGTAAGTTGTGACCTGCGAATTGCGACTTCTGAGTTGTGAGTTATAAACTGTAAGTTTTGAGTAATAAGTTGTGAGCTGCGAGCTGTGAATTTTGAGTTGTCAACTGTGAGTTGTAAATTATGAGTTGTGAACTGTAATTTGCAAGTAGTGAGTTGTGAACTGTGAATTGTAAGTTGCGAACTGTGAACTGCGACCTCCGAGTTGTAAATTATGAACTGTGATTTGTGATTTGTGAGTAGTAAGTCGTGAGCTGCGAGCTGTGCATTGTGAGTTGTGAGTTGCTCATAGCTACGAAGCCTCAAAAATTTGTGCAGCATGTGAGGTAAAAATAATAAATAAAGAACAGTCCGTCTTTCATGTATTGTAAAAAAACGAAAATGATAAAGACAAGCAAAAATTCGCGTACTGATTGTCCTGACTCAATTAATCTTTACACATCGATTTGGCAAAATCATATTCGCGGCAGGGCGCGTTTAAAATCCGACCTCTGTGGACACACGCATATTGGCCTACAATTTAATTTCGGCTGTAGCTTATAGCTTATACGAAATTCGTATGGGCCTCGATTTACGATTTTTGCATTTGGCTTTCAATTCACCAGTGTTTTCATCCCGACATGCTCGATTATAAAAACACAGTCGCACCAAGTATTTTATGAATTCGCAGCTGTGCCGGAAAAACAAAATGTAAATTTGACTGAAGCCACTACGACAAGCACGAACCAAGCACAGGAAGGGGGTTGCTGAAAACGTGGGGCTTAAAAATACTGTGTCACATTCTCTATGATGCATGGAACTTTATTAACTCGTAAATTAGAAAAATACAATAAAAATTCTGAAAATGAGTATCAGGTTGAAAGGGATCCGAGTTATGATAGTATGAGGTTTTTTGGTATAAAGAACCTTAAAATTCGTATACTTTTCTAATTATTTTCTGTGCTATTGGAATTTTTTCTGAAATTTTTGATTCTCTAAAATATTCCTTGTCTAAAAAAAACACTTTTGGAATTAAAATAATTGATTTCCAGAGTTAAATATTTTTTTGATTATTCAAAATTTTTTTACCCAATATGTGAGTATTTCATTTGAGGAATTACTATTTAACTAAAAACTTGTTTTCTTGTTAAAAATCCAACAATTTTTGCTTAAAAAGTCTTTTTTTATAGTCATTGTCGGCAATTCAGAATTTTCGTTTAAAAATTTTTTATTTTAATTGAAAATGCAACTCTTGCGTTAAAAATTAAACGCTCTGCGTAAGAAATGTATCCCTTTTTATAGAAATGTCATTATTTTCAGCTCAAAATGCAACTGTTTGTTACAAAATTGATCAATTTTGGTTTGGTATTCAACAGTTTTGTTGATTACTGTTTTTATGTAAAATAAAGATATTTTTTGTAAGAATATCAACTATTGCATTTTCTAATAAGAAACTCAATTTTTAGTTTCAGTGTAAAACTTCTTTGTTAAAAATTAATTTTTTTTTTGGTGGATATTTATCATTTAAGTTGAAAATCCACTTCTTAGGTTAAAAATGTAACTTATTCGTAAAACCTATCTTCTTTTTTTATGAACAAATTGATTTCTGTAATGAAAATTGTAAATATTTGATTTTTAGTTGAAAGCTTGTCTATTTTAAGTTGAAAATTAAAAAAATTGTTTAAAAATCCTGTTTTTTCAATCATATCTAACTGTTTTTATGTAAAATTGTAATCTTAGTTGCTTTAAATAACAACTAATGAAAATTTATTTGAATTTCATCCCTTTTGGTCAAAAATATAACTACTTCGTTTAAAAGTTTAACGTTGTTGTTGAAAATCTATTGATTTCGGGTAATATAAATTTTTTTCAATAAAAAATTTAACTTTTTTATTTTTAGCTAAAAATGCATCTTTTTTAGTTGAAAATTATACTATCTGATTGAATATTTGTGTTTTGTGTTGAACTCAACTGTTTTTAATTGAAAATTTTCTCATCAAAAATAATTTTATATCTAAAAATCTCTTAATGTTGTTAAAAATTAATCCTTTTTGGTACGAATTTTTCTACTTAGTTGAAAGTTGAACTCCTTTGTTACAGATTTTTTTGTTTGAATGTAAGTATTTGAAATTTGAAATTAAAATCTTTTTTTCTGAAATATTAACTATTACATCTGTCCGTAAAAATTCAAATTTTTTTGTTAAAAATTCAAAAAAAAAGGATAAAAAATTAGCTCCTTCCTTTCAAAATTAATTTTTTTTTTTGGGTTTACATTAATTTTTTAACAACAAGTTACGCCATTCCATTTTTTGGTAAAAATTTGTCCTTTTCGGTTAAAAATATAACTAGGTAGTTTGATATACAAAACTAAACTACTTTGTCAAACGTTCTTTGTTTTTTCTTTAGCTGGAAGTTGATCTTTTTTACTGAAAATTTTATTAATTTTTTTGTTAGAAATTTCTCTTTTTGTTTTGAAAATTTATCCCTTTTATTAGACATGTCACCATTTTTTGTTCAAAATGCAAATGTTTGTTAAATTTTGTTACAAATTTATCATTCGAAAATGAAATCATATTTGGTTCATACTATTATCTATTACATTTTCAATTAAAAATGCATTTTTTCGTAGAAATTTTTACCACTCGGTTAAAAGTCAAACTCATTTGTTAAATATTAATTTTTTGTATGTTGCAACATCGCCATTTTAGTTAAAAAAATTTTTTTTTGGTTAAACATTATTTTTTAGATAAACATTTATTTATTCGGTTTCGGGTTAAAAATTGATTCCTTTTTCGTTCATAATTAAACAGTTTAGTTAAAAAATCATATTTTTTGTTTGAGTTTGACTATTTTAAATTTAAAATCAACATTTTTATTATTTTCAAATTCCAATTATTACATCTGTTGTTCAAAATTCAACTTCTAAGATAAAGTTGAACTCCTTTGTTAAAAACTCATTTTTTTGTAAGCATAATTTTTTTGTCTGAAAATTACCTTATTTCATTTTTTGGTGAAAATTCGTCCTTTTTGTCAAAAAATATAACTGTTCAGTTAAAAATACAAAATTAAACTATTTCTTAAATATCAGTTGTTTTTTCATTAGCTTTAAGCTGCTGTTTCTCGCTCAAAATTTTATTGATATTTTTTGTTGTTGGAAATTCATCTTTTTTCATTAAACATTTCACTATCTGGTTGAAAAATTATTTTCTTTACTGAAGAATTTACATATTTGTTTAAAAATAATGTTTCTTGGTCAAAATTTAACTACTTTATTAAACTTTTGTTAAAATTTTTTTTTGGTTGAAGTTTTATATTTTTAGTTAAAAATTGATCCCTTTCTTTGAAAATTGAAGTATTTTGTTTACAATTCACTTTTTATATAAAAAAAAATATTTTTTAAAATTCAAAATTGAAATATTTCCGTTTAAAATTTCCGATTGTAGTTGACATTGCATATCTTTTGAAAAAAATTTTAATTCTTTAAAAATTTACTGCTTTTGTTATAAAGTCATATTTTTGTTAAAGGTTAATTTTTTTTCAAATTAATCTTTTAGGCTAAAGATTTAAATATTTTTATACAAACTTGAACTACTTCGGCTAAAAATCAACTTTTCTCTCAAGAAATCATATTATTAGTTTAAACATTCAACGATCTTGTAAAAAAATTTTTTTTTGGTTTGAACTTTTACCTCTTTTGATTTAAATGTTACCTTTTTTGGTTGAAATCAAATGGTTTTTAATTAAAATTAAAATCTTTTATAAAAAAAAGGCAATGGTTTTTCTAGTTAAGAATTCAACTGTTTGGTCAAAAATTTATCTGTTTTACATGAAAATTCAACTATGTGATTAAAAATTTATGTATTTTGTTAATGATTCACAATAGAATACAAATAATTTTGTTAAAAAATTCATAATTTTTATGATTTATTCAACTACAAAATTGAAATGCAAACTACTTTGCTAGCAATATAATTCTTTGCAACTATATTAAAATATTTCTAAAATTTATGTCGATAATTAAAAATTTACTACTTTATAAAAAATGTATTTTTTAAAAGTAAAACTCAATTTTCACATCTGAAAATTGTTATAATCTATTTACGGTCGAAAACTAATTTTTTGGTTTAGAAATTTAACTATTTGTTTGCAAGTAGATCTTTATTATTAAAAAATTCCACGCTTTCTAAACGGAGAAAATAAAAGTAGGAAAAAGGTGAGGGGAAAGAGAAAGGGAGAAAGGG
>JAUELO010000179.1:30065364-30093502 GCA_032357855.1 Amphibolips quercusostensackenii | reverse complement strand
AGAAATTTGAACAAAGTTTGTAAATTTTAGGAAAGACTTCCCTCTAATGGTACCGTTCAATAATAACTAGATTGGTTTGTAAATCACCTGCATATTTCAGGCTTCACACACTATTATTCCCTATTTCATACATACCCTATTTCCCTCTTTTTTACGAATTGAGAAATTTTTTTCACAATGCCTCGTTCAAAAGTTTGACTTTCGACGCCTGTGTAGCGCATCGAAAGTGGCTGATTGCAGACTACTTTACTTTCCTCCCGGTACGTCATCTACTTTTTGCCCTAGGGACGAAAGTTAATTTCAGTCCACCTTTTGATAGACAGGTCAGTCAGCGACAACTTTGAGATAAACAGCCTGATCAATTGCGCATGTGGCGACTAAAAATTTGAACAATTTTCAGTTTACAAAATTGAAAATTTTTCTGGAAATTATTAACATTTTTTGAAAATTGTAGAAATTTTATAAATTATCAAAAGTTTTAGAAATTTTTGAAAAATTTAAAAATTCTTGATAATTTTGAAATTTATTTTAAGTATTAAATTTTTTTGAAAAATTTGAGAAATTTTTAAATTATTAAAATTTTTAGAAAATCTTAGAAATTTTTGGAAATTTCAAAAACTTTTAGAAGTTAGCAAATTATAATTTAATAAAAATTTTGAAAATTGCAAGAGTTCTGCAAATTTAAAAAGGTTTTTAAGATTTTTGAAAAAAATTGGAAATTATTTAAATTTTTAGAAATTTTTGTAAATTTTGAAAAATTTCTGGAATTTTGGGAACTTTTTATAACTTTTTTAAATCGTTAAAATTTTTGAAAAATTTCCAAATTTTGGGAGCTTCTGAACGTTTCAATTTTTTTTTTAAAGATTGGAAATTATTAAAATTTTTAAAAAATATAAAAATATGAAAAATTTTTGCAAATTGTGAAAAGTTTCGAAAAAATTTCTTAAAATTTTTTTAAAGAGTTTGGGAATTATTAACATTTTTGGAAAGTAAAAAATTCTGGAAGTTTTTATATTTTTTGAGAGGATCAAACTTTTTCAGAAAGTATTGAAATTATTAATATTTTGAAAAATTTTTATAAATTTTGAAAATCTTTAGAATTCAAAAAAAAACTTTCAGGACTTTACACATTTTAATTTAATAAAATTTTTGAAAATTGTGAAAATTTTATAAGTTCTTGAAAGTTTTGGAAATTTAGAAATATTTTTAAAATATTTAAAATTTTGTAATTTTGGCGAAAGTTTTAAATTTTTCTGAAATTCCAAACTTCTTTGAAAGTTTTAAACTTTTTTGAAAGTTTCAAACTTCTTTGAAAAGTTTGAAAAATTCTAGATATTTTTGTAAATTCTGGAAACTGGGAAATTTTTTGAGTTTGAAAATTTTTAAAATCATTGAAATTTTTGGAAATTTCAAAAAAGCTTAACAAAATTTTTATGGAATATTAAGAAATTTTTTAAATTTTAAAAATTTTGAAATTTTTGAAAATTTTAGAATTTTTTAAAAAGCTTAGGAATTATTAAAATTTTTGATAAGTTTTAGAAATTTTAAGAACATGGGGAAATTCGCAAATTTGCGAAATGGGACAGATTATGAAAATTTTTTGAAAAGTTTGAAAATTATTAAAATTTTTAGAAACGTTTGAAAATTTTGAAAAATGTTTAAAATTTTGAAAAATTTTAAAAATTTTGAAAATTTTCGAAACTTTCGGAAACTTTTTGAAAATTGTTGAAATTATTAAAATTTTTAGAATTTCCAGCAATAAAAAATTTTTGATAATTTGAAAATTTTGAACATTTTTGGACGTTTTAAACTTTTTTAGAAGTTTGAGAATTATTAAAATTTTTTCAAAAAATTGAAAGTTTTTTAAATTGCTTGCAAATTGTAAAAATTTCATAAATCCCTGGAAGTTGAGGCAATTTAGAAACGTTTTAAAAAATATTGATAACTTTTAAATATTTTCAAAGCTTTCCACTGTTTGGAAAAGTTAAAAAAAATCTTAAAAATTTTTGTAAATTTTGAGAAATATTTTTAAGGTTTAAACAATTTTAAGATCATTAGAGTTTTTCAAAATTTTGAGAAAGTTTGGAAACTTTTCAATAAAATATTTCGAAATTTTTAAAAATTTAGAAAATTTTTAAATTTTGAAAATGTTTCAAAAATTCAAAAAATTATTTGGAATTTTGGAAATTGTGCAAATAGTGCAAAATTGGGGAAATTTTTAGAACAGCTTGAAAACTATTAAAATTTGTATAAATTTTTGAAAAATTCTGGAAATTTTGGAAACTGGCAAATTTTTTTAAAATTCAAATTTTCGAAAATTTTTGAAATTTTTGGAAATTTTAAAATTTTTTTCAAAAGTTTGAAATTATTAAAATCTTTGAAAATTTTTGAGAATTTTGGAAAATTTTTGACATTTTTTGTAAAGTTTGGAAATTATTGAAATTGGTACAAACTTTAAAAAATTTGTAAATTCGTGTAAATTATTAAATTTTTTTTTAGTTTTCAAATTTTTTAAGAAGATTGGAAAATATTAAGATTTTTAGAAATTTTTGGAAATTAAAATTTTTTTTTTTAATTTTTGAAAGTTTTTGTGTGCCTTTCCAAGGAAATAAGTTCTTTGGCTGCTATGCCTCTTTAGTTCTGTTAGCCTTTAGCTTTTCAGCTGATCAGTTGTCAAAATTGAAACTGCCTATTTGGAAGTCGAACTTTTAGCAGGCTTGTTGTAAAAAAGACAAGTATACCTGCCAAGGGAAGATCGCAGTTTCTCGACTCGTGTGATTGGTGCCCTTGCTTCGCTCGGGTGACAATCTTCACACTTGTCGGAAATCAATGTCTTTTTCCCCTTGCTACGTAATCTACTATTTCCCCTCTTTTTAGAAACTTCCGCTTCTTGGTAAAGAAAAATTTTCTTGGTTATAGTTTTATTTCCTAGGCAAGAAACCAAACTATTCTGTTAATAATTCCATTTCTCTTATTTATTAAAAATGAATTTTTAAACTGAAAATTCAACTATTCTATTTCTGGTTAAAAATTACCCATCTTTAGTTAAGAGTACAACAATTTTCAGCTGCTTAAAAGCTTACGTATTTTATTTAGAATTTGTTTGTTTTAGGAGGAAATTAATAATTTGAAATAAAAAATCGTCTTCATGGTTAAAAACTTAACAGTTGTATGCAAAATAGTGTTTTTTTTTAGTTAAAAATTTACCGATTTGGTTAAAAACTCATTTTCCTTCATTGATAATGAATTTTATTCATGCATTCTCTTAGAAATTAGCCTTTTGGTAAAAAATTAATTTTCTTTGATAATGCGCTTTTTTATTAAAAAATTTTAATATTTGCTTAAATATTCATCTAATTTCAAATTTCACTTCTCTGGTGGAAAAATTAAACTAAATGTTGGAAAGTTGTTTTTTTTCGGATTAAAATTTATATTGTATGTTAAAAAAGTCATTTTTTTTGGTTAAAAATAAACTGTTATTTTGATAATTAAGTTTTCCGGGCTTAAAATTTAACTTTATTCAATAAATACTTTTTTTCAAATTTGAAATTTGAATATTTAAGCAAAAATAGATTTCTATTTGACTAAATCTTCTTTTTTTTTGTTTTAAAATTGGATCACTTGGTTAAAAATGCATCCGTGTAGGTTGAAAATTGAACTTTTTTGTTCAAATGTCCTTTTTTGGTCAGTAATTCAAAATTCTTGCAAGAGAATTTTCCCTTGCTAATGAAGAATTTATATTTAAGTTTAAAGGATTCAAATATTCATATTTATGTTGTTGGTTTGCTTATTTCATTGCAATTTCAATTATTTTTTCGAAATTTTAATGATTTATTTTAAAGTTTTATTATTTCTGATTACAGAGGATAACTTCTTATCGAAAAGGGTAATAGCTAATACGTATTTCAGCTAAGGAAGATTTCATTTTTATGATAAAAACAATCGAAATCAAAAAAATATTAATTTTCAACAAAAAATGCAATAGTTAATGTTTAAAAAAAAAATTAATTTTAGTTTAAAAACAGTTATCATAAACCACAAAAGACGCAAATTTTCAATAATAAAGTAATTGTTAACCAATTAGTTGAATTTGTTCAAATAATAATAGAATTTCAAACGAAAAGAGACAAATTTTTAACTAAATGATAAAATTAAAAAAAAAATAAAAAATAAATTCAATCAGAAATAGTGGCATTTTTACCAAATAGACGAATTTTAAACCAAAAACATGACTTTCTTAGAAAACAGTTGAATTTCTAAGCAAGCAAAAACATTTTTTACAAAAAGAGATTAATTTTTTATTAAAAATGATAAATTTGTCAAAAGCAGTTGAATTTTTAATTACAAAGATAACTTAAAGAAATATATAAATTTTCAATATCAAAAATTAATTACCATCCAAAGAGTTCCCTCAGAAGTAAATGGTTTAGCTTAAAAAAAAGCTTTTTTTGATGAAAATTAATTTTTAACTAGAAATTCAACTATTTTATTTTTTGTTGGAAATTGCACTTCTTAGGTTCAAAATAAATCAATTTTTAGCCATTAGGTTAAAAATTCATTCATTTTATTAAAAAATCGTCACTTTTAGTACAAAGTTAATATTTTTAGTTAAAAAATTATCTTTCTGATCAAAAAATCAACTATTTGGTTGAAAATTCATCTAATTTGTTAAAATCACCTTTTTTCGTAAAAAATTTAATCAAACGATAAAAATTTGTTCTTTTTGATCACAATTTATCTTTTATTATAGAGAAGTCATATCTCTTCGTTGAAAATAATCTTTTCAATTGAAACTACAACTTTTCTATTTTAAAATTAAACATTATTCAGAGAATTTCTTTGTAAATTAAAAATTCAACTACTCCGGTAAATATGCAACTTTGTTTATTAAATTTTCATGCTTTTTGATTAAAAATTCAACCACTTAGCTGAAAATTTATCTTTGTAGGTTGAAAATTCAACTATTCTGTAAAAGTTTCTGTTTTTTTTTTGCAAAAGATTTGCCCTTATCAATTTATAATTTGTTTTTTTAGTTCAAAAGTGCAACTGATTGGGTAAATTCAACAATTTTGTTGAGAATTTAACTATTTTTTAAAAAAGTTATATTTTTTAATCGAAATTTCAACTCTTTTTTGTTGAAAGTTTAATTGTTTTTGTAAAGGTTTGATTATTTTATAATAGTTTATTATTTGTTTAAAATTTCTATTATTTTTTTAAAAGTCAAATCATTTTGTTGAAACTTTTTTTTTCCTTAAGTCAATTTCAAAGGTTGAAAATTTAACATATTTTTCTTTGCAAAATTCAGCGTACTTTTTATTTGAAAATTTATGTCGCATGATAGAAATTTAATCGTTTTTGGTTGAAAAAGCAACCATTTGGTTAAATATTATTAATCTGCTTTTTTTAAGCATTCAATTTTTTTTAATTGTCTTTTTCATCAAACTTAAGTGATTAATAATTTAACTATTGTTCTGTCACTGTTGTATTAAAAAATTTTTTTTTTTATATATTCATGAATTCTAACTATTTGGTTATTCAAGTATCTCGGGTAATAAGTAGATAATAAGTTGTCCCTAATGACACATGTCTAAAAATATTTAAAAAAGTTATATAACATAAACAGGATAGGGTCACGGGGTCTAAAGCAATCTGTGAGAAGACAAATTAAAAAACACTGAAAATATGAATAGAAAAATAAATAATAAGATATAAGCTAACTATTTTTTACACAATCAGAAAGGGGGTAAAACAGAAGCAGAAAATTTGTTACGTAAGTTATGGATGGCCTCTAAGATGTTGATGTGAGCTGTACAAGAGCCAAAAATAAAGTCGATTTGCAGAGAGTGCAAGAAGCATACATCATTCGTATCTGGAATTTTATCGGAAATACTGGTGCCTGCCAAGCTTTGAGTAGCTGTGCGCTATCGTGACGTGGAATGGAAATCCCAATGGAATTTGAGAGGGCTGAGCTGCAATAGTCGTACCTTAACGAATCTATTTTTTAGAACCTTGCAAGTTTTATGCTTTTCCCAGTCTTTCTGAACACAAAATCCACACAACAGCGATTTTATCACGAATTTTTTCTATTTTTAGGATATTATTTTTATTCCGTCAAAAATAATTTCAAACTAGAATAAAAAGAAACAGAACTTTATTTTTTTCAAGAGAAGGTGTAAAAAAGGTAGAATCAAAAATCGATATAGGGGCTATTTTTTCTGAGTAAAGCATATAAATTCCACCTTAACACTTTTTTATTTATTCCTTTATTAATAACCTTCTCTTTTCCTTGTTTTTGAGTTTGAATTAAAACTAAATTAATAGAACGTAACAGGAAGATCTGGATATTTTTTTATTACCAGTTAATTAATCCTAATAATTGAAAATTTTAATATTATCTTTTTCAGTCAAAATTAATCTTGTTTGATTGAAATTTCACTATTTGCTTAAAGATTGAACTATTTTGTTAAATATTCGTTTTTTTATTTGCTAATAATTCTTCCGACACTGGATTCAGCTAAACCATTTTTGGCTGCAAATTGATCATTCTAAATATAAAATGCAACTATTTAATTTCCTTGCTGAAAAATAATCTTCTTTGGTTGAATATTCAACTAATTGGTTAAAAGTTAATCTGCCTAGCTAAAAATTGATAACCACCTTATTTTCAATTAACTATTCAATTTATTATTATTATTATATTCAATTAACAATTAAATATTGATAACTTTTAGTTAAACATTTAAAAAATCTATTTTATTGGTTAAAGATGAAAATATTTTGTTTGAAATTCGTTCTTTTTTGTCAAAAATCAATCTTCTAAATAAAAATTTTAACTATTTCACTATTAACTGAAAATTAAGCGTTTCATCAAATTTAACAATCTGGTTTAACATTTACGTATGTCTGTTAAAAACACGTTTCTGCGTTAGAAAATTGATCTTTTTGATTAAAAAACTTCACTTTTCGTCAAAAGTTGAAATACTTTGCTACTAATTCATTTTATTAGTCGAAGAACCATCTATTGAGGTTAAAAATTTATCTATTTTTTTTAAATTATATTTTTTCAAATAAAAATTTAACTATTCAATTATTTGTTAAAAATTTATTGTTTTTAGTTTAAAATTAAGCAAGCAGATTTGAAATGTATATATTGTTTGAAATAAATTGTTACAAATTAATTTTTTTAATCAAAGATGCATCTCTTCGATTGAAAATAAAACTATTTTGTTAAAAATTATTTATTTATGCTTCAAAATGTAACTATTTAGATTGTTAATTCAAATGTTTTGTTTCACATTCGTTTCTGAGTTATAAATTATATTATTCTTGTAGCAAATTAACGTGTTAGGTTTGAAATTAACCTTTTTCTTGAAAATTAGAGTTTTTTTTATCAAACTGTTTTTAATATAAAATTAAATTCTCCCCCGGTTGAAATATCAACTATTGCATTTTTTGTTGGGAATTGATATTTCTAAGGTTGTTAAAAATTAATCTTTTATAATTAAAAACTTAGCTATTTGTTGGAAAATGGAACTTTTATGTTGAATATTCTCTTTTATGTTATTGAAGATTCATAATTTTAGTCAAATTGATAGATAGTTTGTTTAAAATTAAAATATTTTACTTAAGATTTAACTATTTTTTTAAATTAAATTTTTTTTATCATTTTTTTTTTGTTTTGCTAGGAAATTTAACTATTGGGATTTAAATGCAACAGCTTTTGGTGAAAGTTTAATATTTTTTTTTGAGAATTCGACTATTTACTTGAAAATTCATCTTTGAACGTTCAAAATTTAGAAATTTGGTTTAAAATCGACCATTTTGTTAATAATAAAATAATTTTGTTAAAAATTCACTCACTTTTATAAAAAAATCTTCTCTGGTTAGAAATTATAATAGTTAATTAAAAATACTTTCTTCTGGATTCAAAGTTCATCCTTTTTTGTAAAAAATTTCTTGCATGAAAATTTTTCTATGTGGGTTAAACATTCAACTGTCATTTTAAAAATGCGTTTTATGGCTTAGAAATTCGACTAGTTGTTAAAAAATTCACTATTTAGTCATAAGTTCAACTTCTGTCTTAAAATTTTTTTTTTTAGTTATGGATTTATCACTTTACTAAAGCCTAATATTCTTCGTTTGAAATTTAATGTAATTTTTTTAATTATGTCTCTTTGGTAGCAAGATAATCCTCTTGGTTTGAAATGAACTGTTTGGTTAAAAAATTGACATATTTTGTGGGAAACTAGTCTTTTTGGCTGAAAATCATTTTTTTGTAAAAACTGCAACTGTTTGGTTAAAAATTAATCCTAGTTATTTAAAAATGCTAATACTTGGATAAAAATTTAAGTGTTTGTTTAAAAATGAACCATTTTGTTAAAAATTTATTTATTTTTAAATTCTTTTTCTATTCTTTATTAAATGGCTTAGTTTAAAATATGACTGTATAATAAAAAAAAATATTTTGATTAAAATAACCTTTTTTTTTAATAAAAATTCACATCTTTGTGTTAAAAATTCGTCAATTTTGTAGAATGTTTAACTTCAAGATCGAAAGTTGTACTGCTTTCATAAAAACTTATTTTTTAGTTCGAAAATTCATAATTTTAGTTAAGAGTTTTATTCTACGTTTTATAATTTATGTATTTTGTTTAGCGTTTATTTTTCTCAAAGAAAATCAATCCTCTTGATTTAAAATTCAATTTGGTGCTTGAAAATAGATTTATTTTGTTTAAAATTCAACTTTTTTGAAAGCAAATCAATTTTCTGGTTAAAAGTGCAACTTTTTATTTCTAAACTAATCTATTTTAGTTGAAAGTTTAACAATTTGGCTACAGATTTGTCTTTCTTGATTAAGTTTACCTGTTTTCTATTTATAATTATAATAATTTTTAGTTGAACTATCAACTATTACATTTTCCGTACAAAATTCATTTTTTTCGTAAATTTGACTGATTTTTATTTTAAATCAACATATTCTTAGTTGAAATTTGAATAATTATATTTTTTACGAGAAATTAAATAACTAGTTGAAAATTGAACGTCTTTGTTCAAAACTAAAATTTTTCTTGTTGAAGATCTATAATTTTAGTTAAATTCAACATTCAAATATTTTGTTATCGATTCAACTATTTTTCTTTCAATTCCAACCAATCTTTGTTAGTACTTGTATTCGAAATTTGTCTCTGTAAATAGAAAATTCGTCCTTTTGGATCGAAAACTCAACAGTCTCTTTTTAAAAAAAAATTTAACTATTTAGTTCTAAATTCATCTACTTAGGTGTCACCTTTTTTAATAAAAAAGTTTAATAATTGCTTGAAAAAAATTTCTTTTTCATTGCAAATAATTTTTTTGTTGAGAAACGTTATTTATATGAAATTCTTTTCTTTTGTTTAAAAATTTAGATATCCTTTGAAAAATTCGTCTTTTTGGTTTAAAAATTCAATCATTTGGTTGAACATTGGTCTTGGAATGTTGAAAATCAAACTATATGTTCAAAAAATTAACTGTTTGGTTACAAATTATTTATTTTGATTAAAGATTAATTTTTTTTTAATTGACATTTTTGTGTTCACAGTTCGACAATTTAGCACACAATTCTACTACTTAGTCGAAAGTTTAACCACTGTTGAAGCTCCTCTTTTAGTTGAACATTTATCATTTCAGTTAAAAATTAATTTCCTTGTCCAAAAATTATGTGAAATTTTTGCCTTTTTGGTGGAAATTCATCGTTCTAGTTCAAAATTAAACTATATGCTTGAAAATTTATGTGCTTCGTTGAAATTTTTTTTTTGTTAAAAATGAATTTTTTGGTAAGAAGTGCACTCGTTTAGTTTAAGGTTAATTTTTTTTTAATTCAATTATCTGGTTCAAATTTTGCCGTTTTAGTTCAAATTAACTATTTTTGATTTGAAATCAATGTATTTTTTTGGTTAAAATATCATTTATTACATTATTTAATATGAATCAGTCTTCTTGCTGAAATTTAACTATTTTCAATTTACAGTAAAAATTCATTTTTTTTCTTGGAGATGTCAGAGATTATATTTTTGGTCTTGAATTAATACACTTTTATTAGAATTCAAATAATTGGTCAAACGTTAAACATTTTTTTTGAAAACTGATATTCACGTTTTTAAAGATTTATTAATTTTATTAAAAATTTGATTATCCTTTTGAAAGCTCAATCATTTTATTAAAAATTAATCTTATTAAATTAACAATTAATCTTTTGTAGATTGAAAATTCATCCTTTTTAGCAGAAAATTTGTGCGATAAAATTTTTTTTTTCTTACTAAAAAAACTAATTTCCTACGAAATAGTTACATTTTCAACTGAACCAATGAGTTCAAAATTAAGAAGATTAAATTTCTAGCGAAAATATTAATTTCACAAAAAAAGTATAGTAAAATTTTTAGTAAAAAATTAATTTTCAATAGAAGAACTAATTTTGAATGGACGAAATAAATTTCTCACTAAAAATATAAATTTTTAACCAAATATTTAAATCTTCAACTGAAGAAGCTGAATATTTAACCAATCTAGATAATAGTGAAGTTATTAGTAGAAATTATATTTAATAACTAAAGCAAATATATTTTTAACAAAATTCACAAAAGTAAAATAAAACAAAATAGCAGATAAAAATGAAAATAATCTTCGTCTGAAATTATGCATCGTCTACCAAAAGGATCAACTTCCAACCAAGTAGTTTCACTTTCTACTAAGTAGTTGAGATTTTAAACAAAAAAAGATGAATTCTAAAATAAAATACAATAAATGATATTTCTACCAAAAAAAAATTTTATTTCAATCTAAAAACAGCTGAATTCCACCAAAAGGACGAATTTCTAACAAAATTCTATCAAAAAGTGTTCGCTAACAAATTTGTAGATCTTTTTTAAATGCACACTTTTTGCGAATTCGCTTTTCATCATACCCTGCGTCGTTTTTCCAAAAATTTAATATTATTATTGTTTAGATTATTTTCCAGGATTAGAACAAAAACTACACATACCGTTTAAAAATAATTGTAAACAAATTTTAGCTCTTTTCTGGGTCATAAAATCTTGTCATCTTATTTTTTTCGTATCTTGTGTCGTTTGTCTAAAAATGTAATTTTTCGGACTTTAATGCAGGTTTTCTTGAATAAAGCAAGTACTACGCGCCCTATTAAAACATGAATTGCAACAAATTTTTTATCTTTTTTGAACACACAAAGTTGTTATGGTGATCTTGCTGGGTGTTTAAAGTCCAACGTTCTTCTTTGCTTGACATTTTTTTCATGTCGTGCATTGTTTAGCTAAAAATTTTTATTTTCGTTTGTATTTTAGAATTTTGTAAATGCTATAACCCGTGCCCAAAAAAAGTTTCACTTTATTAAAGAAAATGTTTCACGGAAGGAACATAATTCAAAACTCGAGAAAAAAGGAACAGAACTTTTTATCTATTATTAAAAAAAAGGCGTAAAGAAGGTAAATTTGAAAATCGATATATTGATTCGACTTTCCCGGTAACAGTATTCTGAGATTGGATTAATGTTTTAGAGCCTCAAATGAATTTCATGAAAGTCATATAACATAGAGGTGCACTCTACTCAATAGGATCCCATTTCTTTTATACAGCCAATATTGCTTTCCATTTTCACGAGTGTCGACATCTTTTACAAAGCCAGTGAACAGCGGGAATGATCAGACGGCAAATTGAATTGACTAACTGAGCTTATTCCGCCAATACCATTTTCTGCTGCCCTATGTAAATTTCACACGTTCCTTTATCGATAGGAACTTTGGTGCAATAGCAAATTTTTCCTTTATAAATGTGTGTTCACCTTTACAATATAGATTTCGTAATACTCTTAGTCATTCTGAAAATAAACGATCTGCCCTTTTTTTCAAATCGATTCTCCACACCCGGAAGTGCATTAAACTCTTCGTCTAAATTCACTCTCAGTTGTTTATTGATAAGGGACGGTACTTTAATTACGTAACAGCTCAAGGTGGTGATGGGAGAAGTTAGGATATTTGATAACAATTTCTCAATATTATTTCTCATTTTCATTATTATGGCACAAATATATATTCGAGAATAAATTTATTATTCAAATAGTATTTCAAGTTACATTAATAATAAATTAGGTGATTAATAATTTAATTAATTCTAGTAATTAATTTAATCTACATTTCTGTCCGTATTGTTTAAAAATTCGCAAATAAAACAAATAACTGGTAGTAATTGTATAGAAATTTAATATAAATTTAAGCTCACTCGCCAAAAAAACCTAGTGAGTGAAAAACAAATCTAGCCAACAAAAGTTTTTAAAAAAGTCAAGAAAAATAAGTAAAAAAAATTTCAATTTTAATTTAAAATTGTTTTATTTACCTATTAAAACATTCTAAGTTTAGAATGCTACAAGCTTAAAATTCTGGTATTTTATTATAAAAAGCAAAAGAACATTAAAAAATGGTCAGGGACAATTTAGGGAATTTTTAAAATAAAGCTCTTTATAACCCTAATATAATATTTTTGTTACTAATTCATTTAACTAGTATTCATATTAATAAATTTTTGCAGGTACTTTCACCTGAACATTATTACTTTAGTTATAAATTATGTTATATGCTTAAAACTCAACTATTTTATAGAAAGCTCGGCCTTTTGAGCAGAAAATTCAACCATTTTTGTCGAAAATTTACTATTTTTTTAATTACTTTTTTTTTCATATGTTGATGTTAAAAAGTCAACTAAACCTTTTTTTTTTAATGAAAATTCAACTTTTTTTTTGTTGAAAATTTGTATTTTTGATATAAAAATTTATCTGTTTTACTAAAAATTTTATCTTTTTTGAATAAAATTGCAACTATTCAGATAAAAAGAAACAACTTTTTACAAAAGTTATTTATTTCGGCCAGAAGTTGCACTGTTTTTTTGAAGAATCGTTTTCCTTGTATAAAAATTTAACCCTTCTTCGTTTAGAAATTTGACTTTTCTATTCAAAAATTCTTTTGCATTAGTAAAAATTTTATCTTTCTTTAATGAAAGTGCAACTTTTTAGTTAAGAATTAATCTTATTTGCTAAAAAATTTATTTATTTTTTTAAAAATCTTAGTTGATACACCTTATTATTAAATTAAATGTTTATTAAAGTTTCATGTTTTTAGTTGAAAATTATCTTACTAGTTAAGAACTTAACTGTTTTGTTAAAAATTAATCTTTTTGATAAAAAGTTAAACTGCATATGTAGAAATTGTACTACTTCTTTGAAAATTTATTTTTTTGGATAAAGGATTACTTTCTTTGCTTGTAAATTTAACTATTTTGTTAAGAATTCATATTTTGTTTCTAAAATTCATTTTTTTTTAATAAAATTAAATTCTTCTGGTTAAAATATCAACTCTTGCACTTTTTTGTTGAAAAGGATTTTTTAATTTTGAAAAGCCAATTATTATTTAAAATCCTCGAAAGTTTTGGTAGATTAAAAAAAATATTTTTTGATTCCATGGAGATTCATAGACAAATAAAGGAAGATTTTTGTTAAAAATTCAACTGTTTAGTTAGAAATTTAACTGTATGAATTAACCTATTTGTTCAAAATGAACCTAATGTTCGCAAAATTCAACACTTTGTCCATAATTAGTTTTCTTCTGCTAAAAATTAATTGTTTTACTAAAAGTTAATATACCTTATTTTTGGTTGTATATTTATCTCTTTTCGTTTAAAATTCAAGTATTTGTTTAGAAATTTACCTTTTCTAGTTTAGAATTCATTTATTTGTTCGACAATTAATCTTTTTTGGTAAAAAGATTCTTGTTGAAAATTAAACTATTTGACTAAAAACGCATCTTTCTTCATTGAAACTAGCATATCTATTTAAGGCTTGAATTATTTTGTTAAGAGTTCCTTTTTGTGTATAATTCAACTAATTAAAAATTTCTTTTTTGGCAGAAAATTCATATTTCGTAGTAAAAAAGTTATTTTTTGTGTGAAACATTAAATCTTGGTTGAAAATAGAACTTTTTGTTATAAAGAATTCAACTACCTTCTAAAAAAATTATTTTTTTCGGCTTGCGAATTTAACTGCTTTTTCAATAAATTTTAATTAGTGATAAGCTACTTATTTAATGAGTAATATTTATAGGTAGCGGTAAGGAGGATAATCGTCGTGGATAGAGAATGTCCACCCCATAATGTAGTAAGCGATAGCGTATGGTGGAGTGATCGAAAAATCACTAGAGAAGGGATAAGAGGAGGTGTGTGAAGGAAAGTTGAATTAGTCTGTAAAGCTTTCGTATTATGAGGTTGAAAAACAGGGCATGAGATGAGGGGTCTAGAAGGAATAAAGGAGAGATCTTGAGGAAGTTGGAAGAGGGATGTGATGTGTCTATCTCATAAGTTAGAAAGAGATAGCTGATAAAAAAGGAATATGGAGGAACAATCGCGAGGGCGGTGGAATAACGTCGTAGTTTAGCGGTCGTCCTTTAGCTTTTGCGTTTTTCACCTGTAGAAGAAATTTGGTCAGCGGATAGCTTTTTTTGTTAGTTGGTGGGATAGGAATGAATTTCGTCAGTGATTCGGCTGAAAGCGCTGGTATGATAGCTGTTTCAACGGAAATTGGCGGACCGATATGTCAGCTAGCCCGTTCGCAAAGGCAGAAATTTAAGTGACCAAAAATATTTGCAGATTTTTCGTTTACTTAATTCATTTACTAGTTTTTTATTTTTAACATTATTGCGGGTGACTGCCTGTAAGAGAGTTTAATTATGATCGGTGAGGTGGCTATGTAGGCGGCGAGAGAAAAAAAAGGCAATGTCTTGTTATGAAATCTATGGCTGATTACCAGCTGTAAACACGTACGGCTGGTTTTAAGCTGTACATTTTTTTCGAAAGTGCTGTTCTCTAGCTCCCAAGCAACTGACGTTCTGGGCTTGTGCCCGTCCTTTTAACGGGAAGGCTGCTAGGCCTAGCGTGGAGTTGCGCGGAGGTGGTGAAAAAACGGTGGAGGGAGATGCGCGCGTCGAGTTTCGCGAGTGCTGTACTCGCGGTTCTCGCCTTCACTCGCCTCGCTACCTTGCTGACATAACGGCTTATGTCTCTTCGCGCAGTACCTTCTTGCACCGCAGTATGGCGCGCTATTCTCTCTCTTTCTTGGTCTCTCTTACTCCAGGTTCTAATATCTTCTGTCTCCTCGAGGGGACACGCAAACCTTTTTCTCTTACTTTGTGGTCAAATAAATAGTTATCAAAATCTTAGGATGGTTCCAAATATGTGCTTTTAGGGTAGAAATTGAAATATGTTAATAAGGTCATATTTTTGGCAGGAAATTAATTTTTTTTCAATTCGTCCTTTTGGTTATAACTTTATCTTTCTTATTTTAAAATTAAACTTTCTTTTGAAAAATCGTCTTTTTGACTTGTAAATTTAATTTTTTGGGTAAAAGTTTAATTATTTTCGTGAAAATTTATCTATTCTGTCTAAAAGGTTTTATATTTGGTTGTTTGAAATTCAATTATTGTTAAAAATTTGTCTTTTTAAGCCAAAACTTCACCTCTGTTAGTAGAAAATGTTTTCTGGATAAAAGAGATCTATTTCGTTGGAAATGCAGTATATCTCAACTTGAAATCTTTTGAATTAAAAGTGTTTGATGCTGAATCAAATATGGTTATTGCTATAATTGCTTTTTTTCCTCGAACCAAAATTATTATTTTGATAAGAGATCTTAGGCTTCTAAGAATTTGTATTGAAAAGTCTTGACAGGGAATAATTATTCCAGTGTTTTATTCAATTCCAGAATGCTTATCTGTAACATTTTTTGCAATTTTTTTTTTCGATCTCGAATTCGCACCTACAGTGAGAAATAGACCCTAAATATTTAACCTGATCGATAATTTACTGAACTGTCTCTGCACTCCACTGTAAAGCAGACTCTTCTATATGGCCAATGTTATTCGACAGACCTACCTCGGTGATAGCGAAAATGTAATTTCCTGTTTTTAAATTAACTCTCATGATAGGCGAACGTTTCAATTTGTACACTTTTCCTGCATCTACTAGGAAAACCTAAAATCGAATCTAGAAAAACTGCAACTATATTTCTAAATTTTCATATAAAAATTAGAGGAGGGCGGGGCTAAGCTGACGCTTTCTTTCAAGTCGTTTTTTAATTTGAAAAAAAATTTGCTTGACAACGTTTTAGGTATGGTTGGTTCGAGAATTTAGTGGGCTACAAAATTTTTTTCATGATTTTGAACTACGCTGCTCTTTTTATGAAATATTAGAAGAAAGTGAATTTTCAAAAAAATAGTTGAATTTTGAAGCCAATTGGAGACACTTAGGAAAATCGAACAATTTTTACAAAGCATGGAATAGTTTAATTTACGTTTAAAAGTGAATTTTGTACCAATACAAATAAATTTTTTACAAAATAGTTAAAATTTCAGCCAAATGGATGGATTTTCATCTATGAAAATAAATTTTTAACATATTTGTTTAGCGTCCAAATAAGGCAAATTCACAACAAAATATATAAATTTTCAACCAAATTGTTGAATTTAGTTAAGAAAATTAATTTTAACAAAGGTAAAAACAAATTTTCAATCAGTTCATTTTAGCAGAAAATACAATTTTTTTTCAAATATTTAAACATTCAACTAAATAGATGAGCTTTCAAAAAAACAGTTAACATCCAAACAGAAAAAGAATAATACAAAAAAATTAAAGTTTTTAAGAAAATGTTTGAATTTTTAGCAAAAAGTGCACTATAGACTAAGAACAATAACTTTTCTACCATAACAGATAAATTTTTAATCCAGCGAGGCGAATGCAAGGAGAAAAAGTTAATTTTCAACCCAAAAACATGACCTTAAATCAAAGGTGTAATTTTCAACAAATCTATTAAATTGGTAACAAAGTATTACTTTTCAACCAAAAAATATGATTTTCTAACCAAGAAAGATGACTTTTCTACCATATCGGGTAAATTTTTAATTAAAAAGGAGTAATTTTTCAAAAATAAGTTGAATTTTCACTAAAAAAAAATTATTTTCTTTTTTAATTAAAAAAACATAAATTCAGATTTAAAACAAAAGAATTTTCATCAAAATTGTTAAATTCTCTCCATAAAAAGATCAATTCTCAACTAAACAGCTGCATTTTTTAACAGCATGGATTACTTTTCACGCAAAAAGATAAATTTTCTACGAAAAAATGCGAAGTCCTAACTAGAGAATATCGATTTCTAATCAAAAATATCAACTTTTAATTAAAAATATGATTTTTTAACCAAAAATCGAATGGTTAAATTTTTATTACAAGAATTGTTTTTTCAAAAAAAATGTTTTTTAAGAATCAGTTAAATTTTTTCAATTTTTAACTAAAGAGATGGATCTTTAAGTAATCAAATGAATCTTTAAGAAAAAAGTCTTACCTTCAACCAAGTATTTTATCTTCCAACCAAAAAATGTATTTTTAATAAAAAACCTTGAGGTTGAATTTTGCACTAATATAAATAAATTTACAGGCAAGAATGGATTAGTTTAATTTTTAGCTTACAAAATAGATTTTCAAAAAAGTGAATTTTGAACGAAACAAATAAATTTTCAGCTATATTGTACAATTTTTAAGCAAAAAATGAGAAGAATGAGAAGTTTCTTAAAAACAGGGGAAAAAAGAGAAATCATTTGAAAAGGGGCATAAAGGTGAATGAATGTGAAGTCTATATTTAGATTAATTATTTGTACAATAGAATAATTAATGCTTATTGTTTCAAGCGTTTCAAAAAATTTTTATTTACATTAATAATTTCAATGTGAAATGTCACATTTTGCTTTTAACTATTAGACAAGAAAAGTGCCTGTGAATAAATTAATTTTCAAACGTGCACTAATAATTTAATTTAAACCTTTTTTTAAACTTTTTCAAAAAAAAGTTTGCAACCGCATTCGCAGTTTGGCGACATCTCAATGAAAAGGCTCAATTTTTGTTTACGGAATCAACTAGGTGTGTCTTTCCAATGATTTTTTTTCTATCAAACCTTCTGTATTGACAATACTCATTTATTTTTTTTTTAAATTTTCATCAACATATTCACATTATAGCAATTTTTGAATTAAAAGGCTCAATTTTTGTTTACGGAATCAACTAGTAATGTCTTTTCAATAACTCTTTGCCATGATACTTTGCGAATTGAAAACAATGATTAATTATTTAAACAATTTTAATTACAAAGTTGAAAGTTACAAGTAACAAGTTTAGCTTATACATTTAAAGATAGTTTCAATACAGCTAAAATGTGAATTTATTATTAAAAATATTTAAACAATCACCAAGAAACATTTATCATTTAATAATTGTAATCGAACATTTATTTTTTTTACATTTGATACATAATCCAATTATTTCAATAAGCTAAACATTCACAATCATAAAAAATCACTTTTCTTCATTAATTTGTTTATGACATAATAACAAAAAAATATCAAAAATATGTCTCTTGCTCATCTTATGAACAAAAATTAATCACTTTTATTAAAAAATCATTAACCAATGCAGTCACTTATAAAAATTGTTTGAATATGAATAATTGTTGTCTATTTGCAAAGCATCATTGAAAAGAATCATCGGAAAGACATCCGTAGTTGATTTTGCAATCAAAAATTGAGCCTATTTATTGAAAATTTAATGAACTTTAAATTTGTTTATTGAAATTGTTTAAACAATTAATAAAAAGTATTTATTATTATTTAATGGTAATAGAACATTTATTTGCCTCACATTTTATACAAAATCTATTAATTTCAATGAGCTTAACTTTGACAATTCTAAAAAATTACTTTTTTTTATTATTTTGTTCATAACATAATAAAAAATTTTTTTATTTATTCCAGACAGCTAAAAATTATTCTCATAAAGTGAGAACACTGTTTCAAGATCTTCATTGATCAATCTAAGTATCTTGAAAAAAATGGCCCTTTGAGTCATTTTAAAATTAGGAGAAAGTGGGGCTAAGTCGACAATTTTTTAAATCGTTTTTCAATAAAAAAATTTTGTTTGACAACGTATTAGGTATGTTTGGATTAAGAATTTATTTCGCTACAAAATTTTACTGATGATTTTAATCTACGATGCCTTGTTTATCAATTATTAGGAAGAAAGTCATGTAGCTGAAAATCTGTCGAGCGAAAAATCGTGGGGCTAAGACGACACTTGACTCTAATTTTAGAAGTGAAAAAAGGACACATTAAAAAATTTCTATCATTGTCGATAACTTAATTCTCGATCCAACAATACCTAATACGTTATCAAAAAAAATGTGTATACACTCTGACCCCATAATGAGAAGGTATTAGTTTTATGAAAAATCAAACTTTCTCAATTTTCGTTAAATCTTTACATTTTGAGACCCTCGAGTCTAAAAAAACGATTTTCACAAAAATGTCGGACTGTCTGTACTAAATGTGTGAGGATTAATACAAGCCTAAGTTTTCCTACCCTAGTTGTGAATTTTTTACAAATTTTCCTGAGGACTTTAGTCTTTTAAAATTTCTCAACAGTGTAGAGAAAAAAGTAATTTAAAAAAAAGGAACAAATGACCAGGACAACTCACTAAGACGATGAAAACCCTCCATCTCTCAAGAAAATGACTATGTTGAATACGAAGAAACTCTTCCTGGGGAAAAAAATAATTAAGACAAAGCTTCTCTAATTTAAAGTTTACCCTTCTGTGAAATTCGCAGTACCTTTTACTCTTTTGTTAAAACTTTTTTCTTTACAGCTAAAAAGTCTCCTAGTACATTTTTGGTTAGGATTTCATCTCACTTAGTTAAAAATTCACGACATTGAAGCTTGCTACATATATGTATTGAAAACATTTGTAATTAATTCTAACAGACTAAAAGTCATAACAAAAAAATGAAAACACCTTTTGATTCGTCTCTAAAATATAGAGATGTGAATTTTTTTCGTTAAAACAATTTGTTAAGGAGTTGCTCTTTTTTTATATTACTGCAATTGTTATGTAAAAAACTTAGCGTCATATAGAAAAACCAATAGCACCATTGCATTCTTCTTTAAAGTATTTAGATGTGTTTTTTTAAAGAAATTGTTAAAAAATTAACTCATCTCTTGTTTATTGGATTTTCTCATGTGCTTGAAGATATCGATTTGAAAATTTTGTAATTAATTTAAAAAATACAAAGTATCATATTGAAAACTTACAAACACCTTTAGATTCGTCTCCGAAATATCCAGGTTCATATTCATTTTTTTTAAACAATGTTTTCTTTTCAAACTAGGTAACTAATTTTGAACAAAAAAGTGAATTTTTAACAAAGAAGAATTTTTAACTTGAATTATGTATCTTCAAAAAAAAAAGTTTAACCCATTTGTTAGGCTTTTAACTAAAGAAGATAAACTGTTTGACCTAAATGGAAAAGTTACATTTTCAGTTATAAACGTTATTTTTACAACAAAAAAACAAATACGCAACTAAAAAGGGAATTTCCAACACAAGAAGTAAATTTTAACTTCTATTATAAGGTAAAAATATTATACATAATTTATATGAAGTGTACAAAACACTAATATTTTTCACTTGCTTCATGCAGGAAAATTCGACAAAACGGACGGAACTGAGATTTCGCCCACGAATGAAAAAGTGTTGTTGGTTTTTTGATCGCCTTGTTTGTTTATACCAAAAAAAAAAATTATGTAACTGGTTGAGAAACTGTTTAAACAAATGAAATCAACACCAAGATATTTCGAAAAAAAATCTAAAAGTGTTTTTAGTCCTTCATAATGACGCTTAGTTCCTTTTTAAATTAATTACAAAAGTTCGAAATCTATATTTCAAGCAAACTTCAGTGTCTTTGAAATTCGACTATTCCGTTAAAAATTTTATCATTTTGTTTTAAATTTAACGATATTGTTTACAAGTTCTCTTTTATAGTCGAAAATGCAGCTATTTGGTAAAGAATTAAAATATTTACTTAAAATTCATTCTTTTTTTTTTAATTTATCCTTTCGATTAAAAATTAATACTTTTTTGATTCAAATTTATTCTTCTTATCAAAGATACACCTTTAATTTAATTAATGTTAAAAATCGTCTTTTACATCACTTTTTTTTTTTTGACTGAGAACTAAAATTTCGTCTGTCGAAATTTTATTTACTTTTCTGAAATAATTTTTTGTTGTTGTGAATAAGTTTTTTAACTGGAAATTTAACTGATTAATTTTTGTTTGTAAATTAATATTCTTTTGTAAGAAATTGAGCTATTTTTTTGAATATTGATCTGTCATAGTTAACAATTAAAATATGTGGTTAAAAGTGGTCGCAGTTTGATAAAAATTAATTTTTTTGAGATTTAAAATGAATTTTTTAGTTGAAAATGCAATGTTTTAATCAAAAATTATATTCCTTGGTTAGACTTCTTTATTAATAATAATTTATTTTTTGGTTGAGATTTACCATTTTAGTGAAAAACGGATGTATTTTGATTAGAATTCAACAATTTGGTTGGAAGTTAAAAGAAAAATCTCTTATAATTTTGTAAAATTCACAGTCTCTTTATAATTTTCGGTTAACCTTCAATTTTTTTAGCTGTAAAGTCTACCAGAACATTTTTGGTTAGGACGTCGTCTCGCTTGTTTCTTGTTAGCAATTTTTTTTTTATTTGACAATTTATCTTGTTTGGTTAAAAATTTAATTCTTGGGTTGAAAATTCATGTATTTTGATAAAAATTATTCTTTTTTGAAAGAAAATTATTCTTGTTATTTAAAAATTCATCTTTTTGCTCTAAAATTTAAGTCCTTGTTTTAAAGTTAAACTCTTGTTAAAAAACTTTTTTTTTGGTTTAAGTATTATTTTGGTTGATTATTTTCCCATTCTTTACTGAAAAATCATGTTTCGTTACAAATACAACGTTTCTTTAAAATTCGTCTTTTTGGATTAATTAAACTGTTTCGCACCGAAAATTAACTTTTTTTGTTAAAATATCCACTAATACATTTTTTAAAATATTTTATTTTCAAATTAATTAGTTTAACTAAAAATTAAATAATTTAATTTTTAGTTATAAATTCAACTAATTTTTTAACATTCGTTTTTGTTCTGGTTAAAAATTAAAATATTCCATTTTTGATTAATAATTATGATTGAAAAAAAAAATATATTGGTTTTTATTAAAAATACAACTACTTGATTAAAGATTAATGTAATTTGTCAGAAATTCTTATACTTATTAAAAATTCGTCTTTTAATAGAAAATTGATTTTCTTAACTAAAAATTTAACTCTTTTATTTTAAATGAAAGTGTATCATTTTTGGTTGAGAATCCGATTATTCAGTTTACGATATAACTTTTTTAATTAAAAATTTAACTATTTGTTTAAAAGTTCATATATTTTGTTGAAAATTAATCTTTTCTGAGAAAAAGTATTGTTGAAATACTATTAAATCCCTTGAAATTTTTTGAATCGCTAGAAATTCCTGTAAATTATATTTCGTGACATTTCCTGAAAATCAGGATTGTAGAGAATCTTATAAAAGTCTTTAACATTCTTCGAAATTATTTTTAGTTGCGTAAAAATTCTCAGGAATCTTTTAAAATATATGAAATTTATAATCGTTAAATTCCGAAAAATCTTTTTAATAAAATTCTTGAATCTTGTGAAATTTCATAAGATATTTCAAAATCCCTTGCAATTTTTTGAATCGCTTGGAATTTGTCGCAAGTATTTTTTAAGGAATTTATTTTCCAATGTTCTCCAGGAACCGCTTGAACCGAGATTATGATTTTTTGGAAATAGTTAAAAATCCTTTAAATTTGTTGAATCTCTTAAAGTTCTTTAACATCTGTTAAAGTATCTACAAAATTCATCAAATCTTATGAATTCTTTAAAATATTTGGAGGTCATATAAAATCTATTAAACCATATACATTTACATGATATCCCTGGGTATTAAAAATGTCAAATATCCTGCCAAATTTTTGAGATTTCTTGAAAGTATTTGAAATTCTTATAAAATTCTTTAGAACTTTAAAAAATATATAAATTCATAATCGTAAAAATCTATTTAGCTGAATAAAAATGGTTTAAATTGCCTTAAATATAAACTAAATTAAAGTTATTAATAAAAGTTTTTTAAAGAGAAAAAGTTGAAATTCCTAGAAATTTTTTAAATCCTAGCACATTCAATAAAATATTCTATATCTTGTGAAATTTATTAAAATACCTTAATATAATTTAAAATTTTTCCAATCGCTAAGAGTTCCTCGAATTTTCACTTTATGTTAGGTCCTATAAAATGTCCTTGAATCTTGTGCAATTTTTTCAAATCCCTCAAAATCTTTAAAATTATTAAAAATAACTTTTAATCTCTAAAATCTTTAAAAAAATTTTAAGATCGCTCATAGTCCTTAGAATTTTTAAAATTTTTAGAAATTCCTGGGAATAATTTAAAATTCAAGGTTAAATAAATAATTAAATACATGTTTGATATTTTCTTTATTGCTTACATCACTTTTTTAAAATGATTTTAATTATTTAATTTTTGTCTAAGTTTCTCATAATGATATTCTAGAATATCTTTTCTAGAATCACGAATAAATTATAGAAATTCATTATAAGATAATCGTCACAGACTTAGGCTGAACTTCCTAAAAATTTTTTTTCAAAGGCTACAACGACAGTAACAGCCTTCTTTGCATAACTTGTGAAATCTGACAATCAGTTATATAAAAACTAAAAATTGAAAAACATACCATGCCAATTAAAAATCAATCAGATTTTGATATTTGATTAAGAAGCAGGGAAGCATTATCCAATATGCACTTAAAGTTTTAGAACAAAATTTACTTTTGATCCTGCGGATAACCATAAGTAAAGCATGATACCTATACTTCGAGAGGAAACTTCAATCTGCTTGAATTTTCAATCATAGCTTATTGGATATTCTATGTAGCTTGAAGACCAACATAGGAACTCATTTTACTATACCAGTATGATGTAATTTGCATTACATCAAAGCTGATTACAAAAAATCTACATTGTGAAATTCTGCTGATATTTAATAAATTTATAGAATCAGAATAATTAATCAAAAAACTATTTAATTTAATATCAGTTTCAATTGGATTAATATTAAAAAGTTCCTGAAAGAAAATTCACAGTGGATTTTTCAATAAAGGAAGCTTTGAGATAAATTAAAAGAGACGAGCTATGCATATTTATTTTCTTTAACGAAAAATTATTTGATAGAACATTTAAGATCGATATTTTTATAAAATGTTCCTGTCGATCTTAGAACACCAGTTATTTCAAATTTCTAAACAGTAAAAAAAAATAATTAAGGAAAAGGAACAACTGTCTAGAACTGCCAAATTCCAAAATTTTCTAAACAATTTTCTGTTGATCCTAGTAAGTTGGAAATCTCCCATCTCCTGAAAAAGTGACTTTGCAAAACACAAATAAACCCAATAGAAAGTGTGTGAGAATTAATAAAAAAGCTCTCCTAATTTAAAACTAATTCTTTATTTATATTTGCATTTTCACCAAATACGAATTTAAAAAATTTTTCGAATATTTCCTGTTGACCTTAGGATGTTAGAAATATTCTATTTCTCAAAAACTGTTGCTTATTTTTGTTATTTCCTATAAATCCGAACTGAATTTATAGAAACTAATGAGAAAATACTATTAAGTTAATAATTAATGTGATATTTTTTAAGTTCAAGTATGATTCAAAAATTTGTTATTTTTTGCAGAAAATTACTATTGTCAGTTATAAAAATCGTCTATTTTGTTGAAAATTTAAAATTTGGTTCACATTCAAACTCTTTTGTTGAAAATTTATATTTTTGTTATAGGTTCATTACTTTAGTTTAAAAATCTTTTTTTTATTTAAAAATGTAGCTATTTTGTTGAGAATTGTTTTCTTGTTGGGAATTCATCTTTATAACTTAAAATGTACATAACTGATTTATTTGTTGCTGAATGTATATCTTTAAATAAAAATTATATTTTTTGGTTGAAAACTTATGCACTATGTTCAAAATCATCATTCTTTGCATAAAATTAATCTTTTTTTCCAATTCAACCTTTTGATTAAAATTGATCATTTTTGGTTAAATTTAACTATTTTTTTATCAAAAATGAATATTCTTCTGGTCCAAATATTACCTATTACATTTTTCGTTGAAAATACATATTTTTATATTAAAAAATAAAATTAGTCTTAAAAAAAATATAAGCATCAGACTAGTAGAGAAAAAAGACTAAACTAACTTTGTTAAAAATTTGTGCATATTGATTGATTACTTTTTAGAATATAAATCAACTTGTTAAAAAATTTATACTTTTGGCTGAAAGTTTAACTATTTTCTCAAAAATTCATCTTTTTTTGGTTAAAAATTAAACAACTTGGTTAAAAGTTGAAGTTTTCGTTGAAAATTAATTTTTTCAAAAGCTTCGCCTCTTTATTAAGAAATTCTAATTAGGTATAAGATTAATCTACTTTTTTGAAAATACATTTATTTAATTTTGAATTTAACTAATTTGTTAAAAATTAATTTTTTTGTTTGCTAAATTTAATTCGTTGATAATTCTTATTTTCAATAGTAATTTTCTGAACAGAAAATGTAACCTATTTATTTTTGATGGAAAACTTGCCTTTTTAGTCAAGATTTTAATTGTTTCGTTGCAGATTCATGTACTTGGCTGTAAATTTGTCCTTTGGTAGAAAAGAAATCTTCTTTACTGAAAATTCATCTGTGCAGCTTAAAAAATCTATTTCGTTAAAATAACAACTATTTTTTCAAGATTTAATCATTTGATTAAAAATCTTAATAATTTTTTAAATGATCTTTTTTGTCGGAATTTTATCTAGATTTTTGAAAATTCGTTTTTTTAAATTGGAAGTGAATTTTTTTTGTGAAACAGTCATCTTTATAGGCTGAAAATTTATCTTTTCAACTGTTTTGTTGAAAGTACAACTATTTTTGCTTAAAAATTTGACTATTTAGTTCAAGATGCCTCTTTGTAGATTGAACATTCATCTATTCAGTTAAAGGTTCAAAAGTCTTATAGAAATTGAATTAGTTGTAAAAAAATAAAAGTAATTTGATAAAATAATTTTTTTGTTTGAAAATTAAACTGTCTTAAAAAAATCGTCTTTTGTCTCAAAACGCAATTATTTTATTAAAAGTGCAACTACTTGATAAAAATTTGTCACATCTGCCTGATAGTTAAACTATTCTGTTGTGAATGCAACTGTTTTTGATTAAAAATTGATCTTTTTTGCTAAAACTTCGTCTTTTTGTGTTAAACATGCTTGCCTTTTTGTTGAAAATTTTTTTTCAGATCTAAATATAACTAAACCAGGGCAAAAAGTAATAAGGGAGAAAGCTCTACGAATGTATTGTAGAGCGGAGTGAAAATCATCAAATTAGTCGAATCGTTTGAGCTGAGCAGAAAAAATGTGTGATCTGATATTTAAAAAAAGTAAAAGAGAATTAAAATCGGTTAATGTCTGATGCTCTATTTTTAAAATTAAAAATTCAAATTTTCGAAAATTTCAAAAAAATTCCTTGTTGCTTCGAAAATTGTCACGAATTTTTTTGATATACAATTTTTTCTTGTATATAATGATAAAAAATTATAGATTACAAAAAATTTGTTTGCTAAATTTAGAATTTTTTGAAAATGTCCAAAAAAAATTCTTATTTTTTTATTTGCTACTATGCACACATTTTGAATAAAGTTTAAAATATCGAACGTAAAATTTCTTCATCTCGAATTAAAAAAACATGCTATTATTTTATTTTTTATCAAAAAATTTGTTAAGTGTTAGCAAGTTGTCAAAATTGCTTGAAAAACGTGAAATCGGCAATTTTTGAACGCTAAAAACATCACAACATTTTTTTTTTAATTGTAATAGAATGCTTCTTCGATTCAAACTTAAAAATTTCAGGTTCTACACATTTAACTTTTTTCAAAATGTGTGCATAGAACTCAATGCAAAGAAACACGCTTATTGGTCATTTAAAAAAAAAGTAAATTGAGCAAAGAATTTATTTTTGAATTAATAATTTTTTAGTATTATTCACTATCAAAAACAGTACATAAAAAATTCGCAAAAATTTTAGAAACAATAGGAAATTTTTTTCGCAATTTTAAATGATTCAAATTCTTATGTCCAAAAAGAGAACAGAAAATATTAACCGAAACAAAATTTTTTTTTAGTTTTTTCGAATGTCAACCCGCAATTTCTTTTGATCAGGTTAAACGAATTGACTAATTTGATCATTTTCAATCAACCCTAATGTACAGGACAGCCTTTGTAAAATTTACAATTTCCCTATTAACAGATAGCTTTTTGTGCACTCTTTTCTTTCTTGTAATTAGAAAATTATTTTAAAAAACACCCTGTAAATTTATTTTTATTAGAATTTCCCTAAAATGCTTTACACGGAAAATAATAACCTCACTGACCTCATTGAAATTGAAGACAACTTTCGGGCACCCCATCTTTTAACGTAAAAAGGATTCGTTCCATGCAACCAGGGGAAAGCACATGATTTAAAGGGAAAAGAGCAAGAGTTTGACCAAAGGTCGATCGGGTGAAAAGAACGCGAATGAAGAAGCATTATCCGCAATTTATCTTGTGCGCAGTTAGCTTTGTCTGGTCAGAGCCATAAGCCCTCAAAGGAATACCGTTTCAGCTACCTCAGATCCATATATTGCCTTTCTAATCTCTCTCGCAATCTACCTAAAATTATTTTTAATATCCCTTCAGTTAAGTCCCTTTTTAGTGAAGAAATACACCTTAAGAAATTCAGCCATCTCCAGTAGAGGCGATCACAAAAAACCTGTTTTTATTTTTCGGCGTCCGTATTGCGACAGTTTGTTTCTCAGGCTGAAAAAATACTCTCTTAATTTTTTTTTTCAGATTAAAATAAAGATTAAGTCGTCGCGAGCATTAAATGTACGTGGAATTGCATATTTTTGTAGTTTTCGATTCAAACAAAAAAAAGTTTATTTGGACTTGAATTCTAGACCCTTAATTGGTGTCTTCCGGGTATTGACGCCGAGCTGCGATTTCGGGTAAGAGAAGCCGTGCAGCCGAAAGGGGAAGACGTTAGTT
>JAUELO010000179.1:30011142-30034076 GCA_032357855.1 Amphibolips quercusostensackenii | reverse complement strand
AACTTTACGTGCTAACGGAAATCTCTTAAATTTCATTATAGTTCATTCCCACCCTAGGGCGAAAAAACTTCTGAAAATGCGGTCCAGCCTAGGTGGTGAACTTCCGATAATATTTAATTACCCCAGCTTACGTCTATATAGAGAATTACTCCTAATTACTTAAGAATACTCCAGATTACATAGGATAATTCTGGAAGTAATCAAATTATGATAAACTGCTCCACTTAAGCTAGAATTAAGAGGATTTTTATTGAAGAACCAATACGTCTTAGGAAAAATTTAATTTTCAACAAAATAGATACACTTGTAATCAAATAGTTAAATTTTCAACAAACGTGATGCATTTTCAATAAAAAAGAAAACAAATTTTGCGCGTAGCAGTTACGTTTTAAATCAAAGAAATAAATTTTTTATTGAAATTATTAACCTTCCTGTGTAATAAGAAAATTTTAGGTTAAAAACTACATTTTTACTAAAAAAACGATTTTTAACCAGTTGCATTTGCAACTAAAATGAAAAAACTTTAACTAAAAACTAAGTTTTTAACAAAATTATTAAATTTTCTAGAAAGTAAAATAATTTTTTTAAATAATTAAAGTTTCAACCTGACACATATATTTCTAACCAATAATAATTATTTTCTAGCAAAACAAAAAAAACCTTTAACAATATACTAAAAATCAACCAAGCGGATAAATTTTCATCTTACAAGCATACATTTTTAGAAGAATAATTGACTTTTTAACTGAAAAAAAATGTTTTACAGAAAATAGAATAGTTTTACTTTTTGTTTAACACATTAAATTTAAAAAAAAAAAATGATACAAGCTTAAAAAAAATAGCCTAATTTTTTAATAAAGAAAATAATTTTGCAGCTTAAAATCAACGGAAAAAAATGATTTTTTAAAAAAATATTGCAACTTCTAAGTATTTGAATGTTCATCCAAAAAAATAAATTTAGTATAAAAAAAAGGATTTTTCAGAAAATAAAATATATTTTCAACCATACACTTGAATTTTCAACTGTCAATAATACATTTACAATAAAAAATGTAACAGTTAATTTTTCATTTAAAAAAAAAATCAATTTCAATAATGTGGTAAATTTCTCACGATTCAAATTAATTTTTTAGCAAAAGAGACGATTCTTGTACCAAAATAGTAAAATTTTTAATCTAAAAAGATGAATTTTTAACAAAATACATAAATTTACAACAAAACCGTTTAATTTTATACCGAAGAAGATGAACTTTAATGAAAAAAAATTACGGCAAAATAATAAAGTTTCAAACAAAAATGTAATATTTAAGTTGATAATAAAGAAAATTGAAATTTAAGCCAGTTTTTTTAACAGTTGAAAATTTTTTGTTTACCTATGTGAGTTACTCCTGATTCACTTGAACGATATAAGCCTGTAAATTGATGAAATATCGTGTTTTTTTTGTCAACAGAGAAATTTTTTACTTGAATATGTGACTTTTATTTTAAAATTAAAACTTATATTTTTAATTGGGAATCGCTCTTTCACAGTCGAAAATTTTACCGCTTGCTTAAAAATTTATGTATTTTGTTAACAATTCATCTTGTTTTGTAGAAAACTAATCTTTTTGCTACAAAATCAACTTTTTGTTGAAAATGTAACTCCTTGGTTGGATTTTGAGCTTTTTTATGAAAAAAAAGTTCGATTTTTCTTTTTTTGTTAAAGATTAGTTTCTTAAACTAAAAATTTAAATATTGCATTTTTTTGTAATTTAATTAAAATTTAATGTATTTTATTATAAATTCGTCTTTTGTGATTAAATTTAATTGTTTTACAATCAAAATTATAATATCTTTATAATATTAGTTTAAAATTTAACTATTTGGTTGATAATTACCTTTTTTGTGAGAAATTCATTTCTTTTTCGGTTACAAATTCAAAAATTTGATTGAAAATCAAACTATTTAGATAAAAATTAGGTTTTGTGGAAAATTTATATATTTTCGGTCTAGGATTCAATCACTTTCATATCAAATTACACAATTTTTTTCAGAAATTAAAATATTTATTTTTAAATCGAACTATTTGGTTGAAATTTTATTCTTTTATTTAAAAACAATTTTTCAATTAAAAAATTTAACTCTTTTATTTTTGGTTGAAAATTCCGCCGTTATTAGTTAAAAATTAAACTATTTGGTAAAAAGTAGACGCATTTGGTTTGAAGCTCGTCTACTCAGTGTAGAAAATAAACCTTGTTTGCAGAAAATTCATCATTACGTTGTAGACTTTTTTTATTGATTTTAACTCGTTGATAATTTGTTTTATTTTTTGTTGTTGAAATAAGTTTTTTTACTGAAAATTTAACTACGTGTATTTCATTTTAGCTATAAATCGCTTTTCTTTATTTAAAAACTCATGCATTTTATTGAAAATTGATGCATTTGTTATAAAGTCATCGTTTTCATTATCATTATATCATATATTATACATATTGTATTTCTTTTTTAAAATTTATGTTTTTGATGAAAAATTTGTGCTTTTTGATAAAAAATGCATCTATTTTAATAGAAATGTTATTTTTCCGGTTAAAAATTCATCTTGCTTAGTTAAAAATAAACTGTTTTGGTAAGAATTTGACTATCTTCTAATTAATTCGTTTTTCTTGCTTAAAAATTTCAATATTTGGTTTAAAATTTAACTACGTTTTTTTTTAAATTTTTTTGTTAAAACCTTCAATATTTTCTTAGAGTTTTCTTTTTGGGTCAAAATTCAACTTCATTCGAATTCATCAAATTTATTTTTAAAATAAACTCAAGAAGTTGTCTTTTTAGCTTAAAAATTCAAATATTTGGTTAAAACTGCAAATACTAAATTATTTTCAGTCCCTAATATTGGTCTTTAATGTATCGAAACGGACTTGAATTGTATTATTTGATCAAAGAAGGATAAAATTTCCCACAACCTTTGCGATCCTCCTCTTATGTGACTTTTTTGTGTCCCCCCCCTTCCCTCCTCTAAAGAGTCACGTAATACGTGGATGATCCCTCATGGAAATTTTTACCTTTGTAAACAAAGCCAGTTGCTCCTGATGTACTGAGAGTATTCTTACTTGATATTTCAAGAAGATCGGATTAAACGATGGAAATTTGATCGTTTACTGTAGTGTTTAAAGCGGCATTCCTGAGTGGAGGTTCAAGCTAATTAAATATCTCGCTTCAAGGAGCAAAGCAGGGCTAACCTGGCTGGTAGGAGAGCATCAGGAATTGTCACACCCTAGCGCGTTGGAATTTCATCTAGCACCTAATTAATCTTAGCAATTACGCACTAGACAAGTATAATTCTGTATCCGGGTAGCTAGGCATTTGAGTCCTGTTTCCGTTGTTACAACGTTCCGCACTCCGCGAACTGAAACTCCCCCTTTTGCCCCAGTTCGGGGGTGAACGGCTTGGAACGAGAAGGCCTCAAGGGCACTGCCGTCGAACAATGCCTCCCCCTTATACCCCCAGCTTCGAAAATGTACTCTGTACTTCCAGCTTGTATCGTCCCGACCCGAGTGCGTCTCGACATTAATCAGGAGGACTAATTACCTACTTCTAGCTGTCTGCAAGGATTTTCCTTTCTTCTAATAATTGCGCTTGTCGATTAATAAAATTCAACATTGTGGCTTAAATTTACATCATCTGGTATATTCACCATCACGCAAAGACTTTTTAGACACGTATGCGTTTTTCCCTATCAGCGTCGCACAGTGGTCCAGTAATAGATTTTCGCAGACAAATTAAGGTAGAGGTCGTAATTTTTGGTCGATTTTTAAGTTTTTTTAGACACTCTAAAGAAAAATTTCGCAGCAATTTCTTGAGGCCGAATTTCAAGTTTCATTTTGTCTTAAAAGTTATGTAATTGAGCAATTCAAAAAAATAAAATTTCCTGATATATTATTTTTTATCTTCGTGTAAACCAGTAAAGTACAACAAAAATCAGTAAAAATTGATGCACAGACACAAAAATAATAAGAATGAATTATTCAAGGAAAAATTTCACTGTTATAAACGAACTTTATAAACAAATATACATTTATTCAGCTTTAGGATTATATATTTTATATTCATGGAAAATTATCTTAAAATACACCACAATGTTATTTGATATCAAAAATGTTGTTTGGCATAGGTATTAGTCATTGTTGTAACAAATTATATAACCAATTGCATTATGTTCGTGTTTTTATAGAGAAAAAAATTATTTTGCCACAAACACTTGCTGTTGCAAATAGGCGTAATATTATCTAGCTAAACAATTTTATTTTAAGTCAGCAATTAATATTATTTTTTTACAAAGACTTGCTGCCACTGACTCTTCTGTCTTATCCAGCTGATAATTTGTATTGTAAATCCACAGTTTGAATTTTTCTCAACAAAAAATATTACAAATTGTATAATTTATGACAATTGTTATAATTTGTGTATGTGCATCAATTTTTATTGTTTTTTGTTGTAGTTCACTAATTTGCACGCAGATAAATAATAATGCATTTGAAAATCAGATTTTCTTTTGAATTGTTTCATAACATAACTACTAACATAAAATGAAAATTCAAATTCGGCTTTGAGGGATTATTGCGGATTTTTATCTAGAGTGTTTTTTTTCCTTTAACCTTAAAAATTTACTGAATATTACGACCTCTAGCTTAATTTTTTTCGCGAAAATCCATTACTGGACGACTGTGCGTCATTGCCCATTTTTGGAAATATCTTTTTCTTTAGCCAGCTTTGAAAAAAAAAATTCTTTTTTCGCTTTACCTTTTATGGCCACACCCCATTAGAATCACATAATGATCATTCAAGGTCAAAATTACCCTAGGCCTTTCTTAAACGGTTATCGTATTTTTTTATTTATTTTTTTTACGAAATTATCTCTTTTGGTTAAAAATTTAACTACTCTTTAAAAAATGCGTCGCTTTGGCTTAAATTTAACTTTTTTTGTTTAAATTAAAATGGGTATTTGTTGAAGTATCCAACATTACATTTTTCCCTAAAGATTCATCTTTATTGGTTGAAAATCCGCCTGCTTAGGTAATAATTTGTTTTTTATTTGATAAAAATAAATTTCTAGAGCTAAAAATTTTAGCTTTTTTTTGGTTGAAAATTGATTTTTTGTTACTTTAAAATTCAATTTTCTGGGTGTAAATACATCTATCGTGATAAAAATCTGTCTTTTTTTAGTAGGCAATTAATCTTTTTTATCAAAAATCAATTATTTTGCTTTTAAAACTTAAAAATTCTGGTAGAAAATTAAATTTTTTTTCAAGTTTATATTTTAAGGTTAAAAATTCAACTGCTTTGTGAGAATTTCGTTCTGCTGGCTTCAAAGTAGAAATTGTTTATTCTCTGGTTAAAAATACAGCTGCTTGGTCAAAAATGATTTTGTTTTGGTTCGGTATTAAACTATATTGTTAAAAATTTACCTATTTAGTCGAAAAAATAATGTTTTGTTAAAGATTCACATTTTCGATTTAAAAATTTAAGTGTTATATAGGAAATTCGTCTCTTTGGTTTTAAATTTTAACAATTAAGTAAGGAGAATAACGATGACTTGTAAATTCAACTGCTTGGCTGAAATTAAACTTTTTTAAAAATTAGTATTTTAATGTTAAAATATTTCTGATTTTTTTTGGCTATCTAACTATTTTTTAGGAAGTGTAATTATTCATTTGAAAATTAACTTTTTTGCTTCAAATTCATATTTCTGGGTTGAGGAATAAGCAATCTTGTAAAAAATTCGTCTTTTGAACATAAAATTTCAACGGTTTAGTCAAAAATTGAATCATTTAATTAAAAATTCATCTTTTTTGTAAAAAAATTTTACAATTTGGTTCATTTTTTCACCAAAATAAATGTTTTTTTTTCGAGAATAAAATTTTTTTGTTAAGAAATAGTCTTTTCAAATTCAGCATTAATCTTTAAGGGTTTAAAATTTAAATTCTTAAAAAAATTTAACTTTTTTTTGAAAATTTATATCTTTTGATGAAAATTTTAACTATATTTGGTCGCGAATGTAGCTGTTTCGTTAAATTTTTTTTTTGTGAGTACATGTTTCACTATTTGTTAAAAAATCAATCTTTTTTTATTGAAAATCAAACCTTCTGGATGAAAATTCATTTATCGTGGTAAAAATTAATCTTTTCGTTGTAGACAATTATTCTTTTTATTTTCAATTCATCTCTTAGGATTTAAAATTCATTTATTTTAGTAGGAAGTTTTACAATTCTTAGAAGTTTTTACTTTAAGGTTCAAACTTCAACTGCTTTGTCAAAGTTTTGCCTTTTCGAGTTAAGAATTCATCATTTTTGGTAGAAATTGTACCTTATTGATTAAGCATACAACTGCTTAATCAAAAATTAAAATTTTTTGTAGAAAAATTATCTGTTGGCTTCGAAGTTACACAGTTGTGTAAAACCTTTACATGATTTGTCAAAAATTAAGTTTTTTATTAACAATTCATTTGTCAAGGCTAGTAATTTAGAATATTCAACTCTTTGGCTTGAAAATGTAACTATTTGGGTAATCTTTTTCTCCTGAACAATTTTTTCTGGTTTAAAATTCAATTCCCTTGCTGAAAAATAGTCTTTTCGAATTAATCATTCATCTTTAGAGGCTTAAAATTCATATGTTTGCATGAAAATTTAACTTTTTTGTTAAAAATTTATTTATTTTCCTTGAAATTTATTCATTTTGCTAAAAATTTCAATTATTAAATTGTCAATACAACTGTTTGTCTGAAAAATATTTTTTTCTTATGCTATAAATTTTAATATTTGGTTGAAAATTGTTCTTTTTTGGTTAAAAAGTAATATTTTTGTTAAAAAAATTATCTTTACGGCTTTTTATTTTAAAAAACTAAACTATTTTGTCAGCACAAAAAAAACTTACTTCGCTACATCACACCGTTTTGATTCTTTCAAGCATTACTCTGAGATAAATTAGCTTTGAAAGCAATCTAAAGAACAGAGGAGAAAGGCAAAAAGGATTAATCCAGTGTCGGGACAGATTTTAATTGCTTGTATCTTGTCCGCTGGTCGACATTCGGTCTTAAAAAAAAGGGGGTTAACTACTTCGGTCAGCCACTACGGAGACAAGAATCTTAAGACATTTGTTCTGAGAAAAAGGTTCACTGAATTGAATTTCTCGTGAAGCTTTGGAAACCAGCTTTAATCCTTAAGAAGAATCCCCTTTCATGTCGATCTAAAATGCTACAGGCATGTATACAACCTATATTTTATTTTCCATAATGTTCATCTCAACGAAACTCATATCAACGAAAAACAATTTATTATTATTTTTATTTATCTGGAAAGTCAGCTTGCCTATTTTTTATTTTTTCAAATTACCATTTTTTTTATTTATGTATTTTCGCATTACCACTGAACGTAATTTTAATTATTCTAAATAATATAATTTTAATTTTTGCAAATCATTATTACACAGAATATTTGTTTACTTGAATTTCTATTTTGCATGATTTTTATTTTTCCGAATAACCATTTTTCATCATTTTTATTTTTCCGAATTCCTATTGGCATGTGTTTAATTTTACCGAATAATTATTTGCCATTTTTTTGTTTTACATAATTTCTATTTAGCATAATTTTTTTATACCAAATTGCTGTTTTCCCAAATTTCTTTTTTGCTTAATTTTTATTTGACACAATTTTTGATGTACTGAATAACTATATGCTATAATTATTGTTTTACCGAGTTTCTATATAGCATTATTTTTATTTTACTCAATAACCGTTTTTTATCATTTAAATTTTTCCAAATTTTTATTTGGCTTATTTTTTATCTTACCAAATAACCACTTGACATTATTTTGATTTTTTTTCAAATTATCGTTTGACATTATTTTTACGTTCCCCGATAATCATTTTTCATAATTTTGATTTTTCAAAATTACCATTTGGCATGATTTTGATATTCACAAATTACCATTTGATATAATTCCTATTATCATAAATCACTGTTTGTAATAATTTTTTTGTTAACTAGTATTTGGTATAATTTTTATTTCACTGAATAATCATTTGAAATCATTTTTATTTTTTGAAATAAACATTTAACATTATTTTGAATTTTCTAAATTACCACTTGACATAATTCCTATATTTTCCAAGTGCTCTTTAACATAATTTGTATTATTTTATATTACTGTTTAGCACAATTATTATTTTTCTAATGTTGTATTTGTTATAATTTTGATTCTAACAAAAAAATCTTTAACATCACATCGAGTATTTGAATTATCGTTTAAAATCATTTTTATTTTAAGAAAAACCGTTTGTCATAATTTTTATTTTTTGAAATTTATATGTAGCATAATTTTTATTTTACCAATTCACCGTATACTATGATTTTCATTTCACTAGAATTCTATTTAGTACCACTTTTATTAGACCAAATTAATGTTGGCTTTAATTTTTATTTTTCAGAATTTCTATTTGGCATCATTTTTTCAACAAAGTACTATTTGGCAATAAATTTTAATTTTTTTAAGTTCAGTTTGACATAATTTTTATTTTTTCAAGCAACTTTTTAAAATTATAGTGATTTTGCCAAATGATCGTTTGGCATGTCTTTATTTAATCGTACAACCATGAGAAATAATTTTTGCTTTCAGAGTTGTGTTTATAATAATATTTACTTTACCAAATAAACATTTGAACATAATTCTGATTTTCTCTAATTATCATTTGACATATTTTCTATTATATATAAAACGATTGCTAAAATTGTTGCTCTTCTGAATTGTATTCGGCATAATAATAATGTTACCGAATGAAAATTAATGATAACTTTTGCTTTTCTGAAGTAGAAATAGCATAATATTTACTTTACCAAGTAACCATTAATAATAATTGTTGCTAGTTCGAAGTAGTATTTGGCATAATCTTTACACTACCAAATAACCATTTGCCATGATTCTGATTTTTCCGAATCACCATTTGGCATAATATTTATTTTATTAAATGAAGATGTAACATCAATTCGATTTTTACAAATTATTATTTTCAGTAATTTCTTTTAACAACAAAATAATATCCAATAATTTTTTCTTTTTTAAATTTGTATTTGACATGATATTTACTTTACCAAATTACCATCTGTCATTATTCCGTTTTTTCAAATTATCCTTCTGCATAATATTCAGTTAACCAAATGAACATTTAAGGTCAATTTTATTGTTTCAAATTCTCATTTGGAACCATTTTTTTACATTTATCAAAAAACTATTACAATAATTGCTGCTTTTCTGAAGTTGTTTTTGACATAATTATTTACTTTACCAAATAACCATTTGACATCATTCTCATTTTTTTCCATTATCATTTGGCATGATTCTCATTTGATCGAATAACTATTGTCAATCATTTTCATTTTCTTAAATTGCTTTTGGTATAATATCAATTTTAGCAAGTAACCATTGTTTGTAATTGTTGCTTCTCCGAAGCTATATTTGGCATAATATTTACTTTACCAAATGACCTTTTAACATCATTCCGATTTTTCTAAATATTGTTAGGAATAATTTTGTTTTATCGAAAATCTATTGCCAGTAATTGTTGTTTTTTTTTCAAATTAATTTTTGGATAATATTAATTTCACGAAATAACCATTGGTAATAATTGTTGCTTTTTCAAGTTGCATTTGTCATAATATTTGCTTCATTAAAAAAATATTTGAAATCATCCTGATGTTTCTCAATTAACATTTGGCATAATTTGCATTATATCGAAAAACTATTGCCGATAATTGTTGTTTTACTCAAATTGCGATTGGCATAAATCTAATGTTACAAAATAACCATTGGTAATAATTGATGCTTATCCAAAGTTGTATTTGGCAAATTATTTACCTCATTCATTAACCATTTGACATTATTTCGATTTCTTCGAATTATTATTTTGCATAACATTTATTTTAGCAAATAAAGATTTTACGTGAATTTGGTATTTCCAGATTAATATCATAATAATTTTTGTTTTATCGAAAAACTACTACCAATAATTGTTGCTTTTCCGAAGTTTTATTTGACATAATTATTCACTTTACCAAATAACCATTTGACATTATTCTGATTTTTTTTCAATTAGCACTTGGCATACTTTTTACTGTACCAAATTAAGATTTGCCATTATTTGATTTTTAAGCTACCATTTGAAATATTTTTTGTTTTACCCAAAAAACCATTGCCAATAATTTTTTCTTGTTTAATGCTGTATTTGCCAAAATATTTACTTCACAAAATAATCATTCGACATTATCATAATTTTTCTCAATTATGATTTGGCATGATTCCTATTTAATCGAATAACTATTAGCAATTATTATTATTTTCTCCAATCGCTTTTGGTCTAATATTAATTTTTGCAAATAACCGTTGTTAATGATTGTTGCTTTTCCGAAGCTAATTTGGCATAATATTTACTTTACCAAATGACCATTTAACATCATTCCTATTTTTCCAAATAATCGTTAGGAATCATTTTTGTTTGATGAAAAATCAATTGCCGAAAATTGCTGTGTCTTCCAATTTGCGTTTAGCATAATTTTAATGTTACCAAATAACCATTGGAAATAATTGATACTTTTTCGAAGTTCTATTTGGCAAATTATTTACTTTATTTAATAAAAATTTGACATTATTTCGGTTTCTTCAAATTATTATTTTGCATAACTTTTATTTTACTAAATAAACATTTTACGTCAATTTGATTTTTATAGATTATTATTTATAATAATTTTTCTTTTATTGAAAAACATTGTCAATAGTTGTTGCTTTTTTTTAAATTGGACTTGGTATCATATTCATTTTATCGAATAACCACTGGCAAAAATAGTTGTTTTTCCGAGGTTGTATTTTGCATGATATTTACTTTACTAAATAACCATTGCTAATTATTATTGCTTTTCGGAAGTGGGATTTGGCACAATACTCACTATACTAATAATTTTCAAGTTACCAAAAAAATTTCGAAAAAATAAAAAATATTAGAAATATAAATACGGTAATAAAAAATTACTTAAAGTAGTGATTTCGTCGCATTTTTTTCGATTGAGTGATAAGTAGGGTAGATATCATTTAGTGAAGCATCATTCGACTCATAACACTTCTTTGACTTATTTTCCCTTTAAAAATTGACAACAATTTGATAAACCTAAATAATAGCTCCTGCTTATATCAAGGATTTTTAGAATTTTCAAAATTAAAGTCTGATTAGCTACAACATTAGGAGAATTAAGGAGTTTTGCATGTACAATTCTATATTTGGCTTTTTGCCGCGAAAGCTCATTGCGTTACTGCAGATATATCTTCAGCAAGGTTGGGCAGAAATAATAGCCATACGCTATGTTTGTTGCTTAAATTCTAAATGCGAAATTCCGCAACCAGTTTCACCTCTTGGATCCACTTTTACTCGTAAATCTCTCTATATTTTCAGAAAGTTCAATTGCATCCAAAAACAAACAACTATCATTTTTCGATTTAATTCTTTATTTTTACATTTTTTTGGTTTATTTTTCAAGTAATTCCTAGAGGAACAAGAGTAAATATAAAAAGTGAAAAAAGGACGAATAATTTTGAAGGGAATTTAGTTTCAGACACTAGAGAAATTATCAAAGTCTGTATACTGTACCTTAGTCGAAAACCAATCTCCTGAAAATAACAGTTTACAATTTCTTCTAAAAGAAAACATTTTAAACTCATGACTAATAAATTTATAATTTGAATATTCACTTAACTTTTTTTCAACTTAAAAAAAAAATATTTTGCAGTTTTAATTTATTAGAGTTCATGCAGTGCTTTCACAATAAAAAAATTTTATGTCCAAGTAATGGTAAACATAAAATAGCATTGGGTGTGACGTTTTTCGCGATAGCTATCACAAAGCCGGCGCAAACAAAAAATATATCAATTAATTTAAAAGTCGTTAAAACGAGTTACACCACTACAATTTTTTTAAAATTTTTTCCACATACTAAAAACTTTATTAGCAAATAATAATTTATTGACTTTTCTCTAAGATTCAAATACATCACAATTTAATAATTTTTTTCTGAATATATTTCATATTAAAACGAATAAAATTGCATTTAGAACAATTCGTGAAATGTCTGCAATGTATTGGGAAATACCGAACGACGTCAAAAGGTATTCGCACATCAACATGAAGGCTACCTATACATTCCATATTCAGCATTCTGATTTCAAGAATCCCGAGCACTTGCAATTTGATGCAGTCTGTAAGTCAGCGATTCATATACGGACCACATTAAATTTCCCCCTCGGCTTCATTCACATTTCTTTGCATCCTTTCATGGCTATAAACATAATTTTATAGAATATAAATTAAAAGTGAAAACAATTCTAACACAAACAGTACTTAAAATAAATGTTGACTTTAAAACGTTATCACTTGTTCAAAAAAGAAGTACGAAACCTAAAATATGGAGACATAGGCTCCTTTTGCTTTGCTTCATTATATATTGATTCATTTAATGTTAACTGGACAAAACTTTTAAACTATAATGATATTAATGAGGTTTGCTTGCAATTTTATGATATGCTTTACAAGGAATTCGATAAGTATATCCTAATTCATATTATTAACATGATGAATGATATATATCCCCCCTGGTATACACGTAAAGTGAGTAATAATATTAAATAAAAGATTAAATTAAAGGAAAAATTTTAAATCACAAAACCACAATAATTTCTTAAATGAAATAAAGAAATTAGGAACTAAATAGAAAAACGAATTTAAATTGCTTATTAGACTACATAAGTGATGATGAGACAGAATATAATAGTTTCACCTCAATCTTTTTAAGGGTTTGTGAATAAACTAAAGCAGCATTATAGAATTCCTGGAAATCTTAATTATAAGAATGCAATATATGCCTCTCTTGAACAAATTGTCAATACCTTTGCTGAATATTTTAAGAGTGTTTCTATAATTCTAAGTGATATAACAAATGAGCTAAGCAGGGATTCTGAAGTTAAATTAATGGGTGATTGCTTATTGATTTCTAAAAATGATGCATTAATGACGATATGAAAACTGCCAGCTAAACATACATTAGAATTAGACTCTGTTTGTTATTCACTAACTGATACATTTTTTAATTTTTTTGTTAAACTGTTCACAATAATCTACAGGTTTGCGTATAATGTGGAACTTTTCCAAGTATTAGGAAAGCTACAAAAGTATGTCTTATCGTAGAAAGTGTAGATGCTTCTGATGTAAGAAGCTACAGGTCTATATTGATTATTAATTAATTTTCTGAAATCTTTAAAATGTTTATTTATATAATAATCTTCAAAGACTTACGAAGTAACTTGTCTAACTATCAACGTAGGTTTTTACGGCGCAGATTAGTTGCTACTAATCTTTTGTTCTCTACTCAGCTCGTACATGTTCTTCTCGATGCTTACGATCATTTAGGCGTTATTTCTCAAACGTAACCACATAAAAAGTCAAATTTTTCTGATCATATTAAACTTGAACAAATTGTTGTGCTATTGGATAGTAGTTTATGGGGAAAAAATTTTGTCATTCGGATAAGTATTGACCAGGAGTAAGGGGGTTAAATATTTGCGATTTTTGTGGATATCGTCTATTTCGGCGATCCTTAACTCTTCTGATAGCGGTTAAAAATGTTTTCTAGTACTATTCCGATAGGGCTTTCACCTCCTTTTGATTGTTCCAAAGCATTGTTCCAAAAAATGAATATTTGACATTCAAAAATAAATGAAAAAATAAATTTCACTTTTTTTTTTAAATAAGACATCCTTTTTTGTTTTTGTTTTTTTTTGTTTTTTGTCTTGAAGCAAAGCTTAGGTTTTTTCCTATTAGATTATATAAATTAGAAAGTGAAATTTTGATTTTTAATCTATGACAATAAGCATTAAGTACTCCATTACACTCATGACGTTGGCTCTTGAGCTCCACCCGTAGCCTCTAAAAAAGGTAAAAATAATCAAAGAAAAAGAAATAACAAATGATTAAGTCCTTTTAAAATGAAAGATCTTAACAAAACGTGGAATACGCGTTGTATTTCTGAAAATATTCCTGAGCCGGTAGCAATAGAAATTTCTCTATGTACTTTTACCGTGGTATTTGTGGTTCGGAACCCACCTTGAACTGTAGGTCTTTTTAGAAGAGGCTGGTTACGTACCACGGTGTAGGCCCCATTTCGAAGTGACTAGCCTTGGAGGTGACTAGTTTATTCTGAAAAGACTATAAAACAAGTCAGCAATCTCCTCAGTAGAGACCCACCTTGTAGAGACTAGCCTGGTGGTCGCTGGACGAGTTCGATTAATGAACACACACATACACGTACGTAACACACCAGGACAGTGTTTTGAATCTTTGCATCTAACTGATGACCTCAGATGAATCGCTCCACTAACCCTAGCCTGCTAGAGAGGCTGCTAAATAGCAGAGTGAGTGAGGATTACTTTGCATGATCAACAAAGTAGGTCGTCATTTACTGCGCAATAGGTATGCCTGTTACCTGAGAGGTATATTTTTAGAGCGTTGCAAACAACGAAAATCCACCTACAACTAAATGCTTGGTAAATGTGGCCAGATTCGGAGTACCGCTTTGAGAAATACACGGCTATGGCACAATAGGCATTGTAACTTCGGCGCTAGGGTGGAAACACATGAGGACACAGCGATGGAAACTCATTCAGGACCAACTTCGCCCACAGTACAACGAACCAACCATCTGAAGAACTGAAAATTTTTGCTTCATGTAGAAAATCATTCAGTACAGAAATAAATACTAGCTTCAAATTCAGATGACACCGATTAGCCCCGTAATGATGTTCTTGTAAATGAAAAAGTTGACGACATTAAAACTTATAAAATCATCATGTCAAATGATGATGATGATGATCTGGACGCTGTGCAATGACATATATCATAAGGTTGCACTTGAAGCTGTAGATCAAATCAAAGAGAAGTTTAAATCACTAAAGAGTAGAGCTGAGATAATTCAACTTTTCACACTTTATCTAAAGTCTTGGAGTCGTAGACAACTAATACTCAAATTTTAAAAATCCAAACGACAAGCAAAAAATGAGAAAAAGTTCATTGCTGACCATGGGATTTTAACTTTGCCTACGCCAAAAAGAGGAAGACTCTGTTCGAGTAAATAGAAAGAAAGTTCTCGTTTGAAATAGATTGATTTTGTGCAATTAGAATGAATTGTATGCGGATTCCGGTTAGAATATGAAGAGACTATAAAAGGTTTAACAAAATTCACAAAATTTAGACCTAATATTTAACAAAAGACCCAGTCGCAATTTCAAATGGTTATCGCGATTGTTTGAAATTAACTGTGTGCCCTGATGCAACAAGATTTTGCCAATTAGAAGAATGCCATAATTGTCCCAGTATTACTAAAATTAGAGATAATTTAATTTAAGCTTTTGATGAGAAGGTTTTTGAATAAATCAAATTTAATTTTTTGCTGCGGACTGACAGATGCACTTTAAAGACGCTGATCACAAACGTTGATGAATTTGTAAATGAGCTTTGTTAAGCGTCGCTGAAGCTAAGAACCCATTAATTCCTTGCTACAGAGCAGTCATCATTTTTTAAACATCTGAAAATAACTTCGAAAAATAGTGAATTTATCACATCATTTAATTTTTCTGAAAACTTAAAGTTTCTTCTCCAAAACTCTGCGCAAGGATTTAACTGAAAAAATAATAAGGCCACGTAATTGACAGTAGTTATCAACTATGTAAAAGATGAAGAACACAGCACAAAAGCATAACAATCATATTAGACAATTTGAGTCATGACATTGTTGCCGTTTATTAGTAGCAGAAGATAATTGTGAATTACATTAAGGCGAATTTCGCAGTCCAAAAGGTGTACTACGTCTCAGATAGAGCATGTCAGCATTTTAAGTACAAGAGCAATTTTTTCTAATATCTCAGCATAGAAGGCAGAATCCGGAATTCCAACTTAGTCGCATTACCATCCTGACACTCTTGGTAAGGGGGCATGTGCTGGTATAGGAGCGAACGTTAAACGAAATGCAGCAAAGTTCAGCCTACAATGTTTCGCTGAAGATCGCATTCTAGATGCTTCATCCCTATATCAGTAGGCAAAGAAGTACTATAAGAAAACTGAAATCATTCTTAGTAGCGAGAAAGATCACGAAGCCACTGCCAAAGATCTGAAAAACAGATTTGATGCTGCAGTGACAGATAAAGGGACTTTGCAATACCATTCATTGATACCTTCTAAGGTGTAGGGACTTCAATTGAAGAAATTTTCTTTAGCCATGAAATTTGACTTCTTTTCAAAACAGAAAAAATAAAAATTAGGAAACAAAGTGAACACAACTGTCAGTGAAAAAACATAAAGCCAAAAGAAAGGCAGATAGAAAAACATATATTAGTCTACAAGAGCCCCGAGCTTTAATTCCACTTAATCCATAAAACCACTTTTAAGACCCGATCTTTTATTCAATTACTTGATTTTCCAAAATTGAAGAATTTTTTAGCAATATGTTGGTTAACCTAATTTAGGCATTTAAATAATCAGAGTATTAACCCTGTAAAATGCAGAGAGCGATTAAATATACTAGCATATATCATTACTTTTCGTAAAAACAATCCCATGAAGGCACCACGGTGCTCCGCGTGGCTCAAGCGCCAGCGTCATGCGTGTACTAGAGTACTCATCTTTTATTTTAATGAATTAAAAATTTTAATCTTACTTTCTAATCTGCATAGTTTCAAAGAAAAAAACCTAAGCTTTCTCTTGAGACAAAGAAAAACGTGTCTTATTTCAGAAAAAAATGTCAAATTTATTCTCGACCTTTTTTTTGAAGGTCAAATATTTACTTTTAAATCAAATGCGTAAGACCATTCGAAAGGGCGTAAAAAACCCTATCGAAACTGTACAAGACAAAATGTTTTTAAATTCTATTGGAAGATTTTAGAATCACCAAAATAGACTATATCCACGAAAATCCTAAAACTCTCTCCCTCACTCGGTCAATACTTATTGAAGTAAAAAATTTTTTTTCCATGAACTACTATTTAATATTGGAACACGTGGCCTATGTTTAACTTAGATCGGGCAACTCTGACTTTTTGAGTGGGTGCTCTTGAGAAATAACGCCCCATATATTGACTCAGCAAATGCATTTGATGAAGTTGATCATAAAACCTTCATAAGTAAAATTAATAACATTGATTTGCCACGTCTTGCAAAAAGTTTATTATGATCCTATCTGTCTTAACGAGCAAATGAAGTTGTATATATTAGTCACTCTTCTCGAAAATTTTAGCCTACAACGGGAGTTCCTCGAGGTTCAAATCCTGATCTATTATTGTTTATTATATTTGGGAATAACATCTTCTTGGGCTTACTTTCTCACTTCTTGATCTATGCTGATCAAAACGAAAAAAGGATCACTTTTGCTGCAGAGGATTTTGCTCCAACGATCACTAGACTTTCAAGATCATAATGATCTGTGTATTCGGATTACTTCGATCAGCTTTCAAGGTCATTTTTTAGATTTAACAAAATAGCTGCTAATTTTTGGCGCCGTTTGAGAACATGACCTAAAAATTTAATCTAACCGTACGCAAGTCGCAATTACACTTAACAGCTTTTATATCTTAATAGCAGGTTTTGTTAATTGTTCACCTTTCCAAGTACACTACACGATCAGCACCCATGGCAAACTCGAATTTGAGCTAAAGGTATCCAAGAATGTTGGCCATTTTGATTTGACTAGATACATAATTCTGAATCAGACCATTATGATCCTGAATCAGTTCATTATCATCCTGAATCAGATCATTATGATCTGAAAAGTCGATCATTTATTCCGCTCGATCAAAATGCTTTTGATTTCAGTATGGTTTTTTTTTGCATTTGCAAAAATTATATTGAATTTGGTATTATTTTAAACTTTTTTTTTACTGTGATAATGTTAAATTATATTATCTCGTGTTTACAGTCAACTCATGTGAAATTCTACAGGCTAACATAGACAGGTTGAACAAATGTTGTAATGATCAGTATCTTCCTATTAATTCAGTAAAGTGTAGGGTAGGATCATTGACAAGAAATTATGCTTCGTTTATTTACCAGTACTCAATTAATCAAGTAAATGTATTCAGAGTTAATATGATTAAAGACCTCAATATGCTCTTTGAAAGTCGTTCAGCATTGAGCTCACAAATTGACAATATTGTTGCTGCTGCTCATACAACTTCAGGTTTTCTTATGCGTTCATGCAAACATTTCAAAACAACAGGGCCAGCAATATTATTTAATTTATCTGATTGTTAAAGCCAAACTTGAATTTTTATCTGTCGTCTAAGCACCTAGTACATGAAAATACTCAAAACCGATTAAAAGTTGTCAAAATCGTTTTTTTGTATTTGTAAAATGGAAGAAAGATAAAGTACGTATATCCATGAAGTGGTGCAGATTATGTGTCTCTTCGGAATCACTTTAAGGCAAGGTCGTTGAAAGATAGTCAAATATTTTCGAATATTTCATCATCAATGAATAATAACAAATATTTTCAATAAATTAATTTTCAGTAAATAATGCAAGAATTTATTAAATTTTGAACTTTGACTTTAGACATACCTAGACATTTTTAATCGTACTTTGGAAACCCGTAAAGATTTTTTAAGTTTTATTGGTTTAAATTTAAGATGAAATTTTAAAGATTACGCTTTGTCAATTTTAGTTGTATCTTATATATTTCCTAATTTACAGAATGAGTCAAATTTGAGCAGCAAAATCTGTGAAATTATTGGCGATCAACGCTCTCGCGGCTAAGGACCAATTTTCAATAATAATAAAAACAACGGTACCTTTAATTGTAAGAAATCGTGAGTTTGATACTTCAAATCAAACAATTTTTTAAGGCTTGTTTTTTCTTTCTAAAATAATTAATTTTTTGAAATATTATTCCGGTTTTTTCTAAAAAAATCAAACTTTTCTAATTGACAACTTGTTTTAACCTAATATCTAGTCCTTATCAATGCATTTAAACTGTAAACGTATGTAACACAGAGGAAAAACGAAAGTACTTAACAAATTCTGTATCTTTAAGATTAATGATTTTGATATTAAAAACTCAATTTTCAATAAGTTAGTCAGATATAACCAAAAATTGTTAAAAATTGTACATTAAATTCAAAATATAACTATTTTTGTTTAAAAGAGTCAATTGCTAGCTTTAAAGAACACACCCTAATATTATCAAAGAGAAGGAAAAATATTTTGTATGAATGACGAAAACTAATATTGTCCTACCATCAAGTTAAAAGAGTTTTTGAATTCTATATTTTATTCTTGTAGTCTAATAACGTTTTTTTTAACATACAATTTTTTGTGAAGAACGGTGAGATAGATTATCGTCCGTCAAACGTTGTGAATAATAATTTTTCTCTGATGGTTTTTTTTATTAATAATACCAATTTTTATGAATAACAGAATTATTAAATTTGCTTAAAATTCTAAGTTTTCTGTGAAACCTAATGCTTTTTTGGTCAAAGTTAATTTCTGGTAAAAAACACTAAAATAGCGTAACATTTTTAGAAATTGTAAATCTTCTTCGGAACTTTATGAATAATCATTAATATTATTAATTCATTATAAATTAAAAATTTTTAATGACCCAGGCAACAGTATTGAAGCGCACGACTGTAGCTCAGCTTGCAAAAAAATTTCTAGGATTTTTTATTTAAAAAAAAAATTACTTCTAGATTTAAGTTTTTGAATTACAAACTAACAAAAATTTTGAATGAATATTTCTTTTTTAAGTGTATTTCTTTTTGAGTTCATACAAACAGAAAATAGGAAGATTCGAAAAGACTTTTGAAAGTCTTAGATATGTTACATAAAAATTTTAACAAAAAAGTAAGCCGTCAACAAAATAGTTGAATTTTTAATCAAGAGACAAATTTTCAATAAAATAGTTGAATTTTTAACCAAAAAAGTTTAAATTTTAATATGTTCATCTTCTTGTGAAAAAGCAGTAAATACCTTTTAAAGAAGTAAAAGAAAAGGTTTTTTGAGAAAATTAACAAAGATTTTCAAAGTTTTCAGATATGTAGATTAGATGTCTAGAAAATTCCTTAGATTTTTTTTATGTTACAGAATTTTATAAAATATCAGAAAGATTATGAGTAGATTGAAAAATATTTAAGACTTTTTGACGTTTAAAAAGAAAAATGTATGAATACTGTATACCTAAATGTATAGAAATCTTTGAAATGTCTCAAATATTCTAGACTTTTAAAAGCTTCAAAAATTCTTAATTAATATGTTTTTAATTTACACCATTTTTTACTATATTGTTTCAAAATCTTTTAGATTAATTTTTTTTAAATTCTAGAAGTCTTTTATAATGCACGTCTCTACAAATATTAAATTAAAATTAATTTTTTAAAATAAAGATTGACTTTAAATATTGTCGAGCATCTTGAAAAATTTTTTTCCTCACCTAAAAACCATTCAAAACCTTTCAAAAACTTCAAAATTGTATTTTAGGATATTTGAAAATCTATATTTTGATTTTAGTTTTTGTAATTTTTCATTCTGTTTAAAATTTTCTTTTCAATTCACAATATCATTTAAAATTATGTAAATGTCTCGTAATTTTTTAAAAAACTTTTGAAAAATTGAAAAAATTGCTTTCAAATCTTAAAATTGTTTCCAGATTATTTTGGAAATATTTTTAAATGGTTTAAAATTTTTGAATTCATTTCCTCTAAATAAGTGCTACAAAATGAAAAGTCATTCAAAAATTTCCAAATATTTTTAAGAACATTTCTCTATTCTCTTGGAACCTTTTACAATTCTCAAAAAGCTTCTATACTATTTGGAACCTTTAAAAATCTCATTTCATTTACCTTGAAATTATTTTCAAGTCTTTTCAAAAATTTGCTCCGAAATCTTGTACATTTTTTTCTGATATTTTATGAAATTATTTAAAATCTTTTATAATCTTTTTAAATATTTTCTTTGAATTAAGTTTTAGGAGAATGAATGTAAATTTTTCCTGAAATCTTCAGCAAAAAATTTAACCTGAAATTAATTAATTAATATTAATTGTTAATTTATTATAAATTATAAATTAATTATATAATTATTACTAATTATTACTTAATTATCCTAAAACTTTTAGAGGACTAAAAAGATTTAAAATTTTATTTTAACTCTCAAAAATTCTACATTTTGATAATAATGTGTTGATACCGGTAATTTTTGTGTTACCGGTACCGACAATTATTTTTTAATCCATACCTACAGTCTATACATTTGATTGACTGAGATATTCTAAGTTGTTATAATTATAATTCTTTTGTCGTTTTCAAAACAGCAAATAAAAGTTCAAAACAGAGTTTCGTTGCCTTTCTTGTTAAAAAATGATCAAAAATTTTAATTTTTTCTTTTACCAATACATTTCTAGAATTGAAATTCATTATTTGGAAATTTTGGTTCAGAAATTCCTAGTTTTCCAAAATAATATCATTCTAACTTCTGACGTGGCTTAAAGAACTTATTATTAAGAAAAAATGATTTTTATTTAAGCAAAGGTTTTCTCTTTAGCGGAAATTAAACACATTTTCCTGTAAACAAAGTTGGAAAGCAATTATGGCTTTTGTCTCTTTGACTAAAACGTTTTTTTTTCTTTTAGCAAGGAGTTACAGCAATCCGACAACTAAGTCTCCGTAAATTAATTACATTCACGAGTGCGAATCTAAAGTACCAAAGGAAAGGCAAAGTTTGCGAGTTCTCATTCTTCGTTTAAGATAAGAGCCAAGGATTGTTGTTAATGAATTTCCTGGTAATATCTAAATAACTGTCCAATTTAAGTTTAATAGAGCTTTCGCATCAAAATCCAATATTCAGTACAGTTCTTTCAAAAGCATAAAACTCATTCTTTATTGAAAGTCAGTTATCAACTGAGTGAGTTTCAAGACCTCAACTTCTGTGATTGAAAAGTTAAACATTAATTACTTCACACTTCAGATAATTCATCAGAGGTATATAAAAGCAACTTGGTATAGATTAATTTAATTTTATGAAATTCGTTTATACTTGAGTTTGGCTTTTGTTGAGAAAGACTGACGAGATACGAAGATTCTTAAGGAGAGCAAACGTATAGACAAAAGTGTCTGAACGTCAAATACTCTTCTCGCGATGAAATAGAGTCTATTTCAGAGTTTCTAATCACATAGTCCTGCGAGGGTCAGTTACAAAAATGACAGAACGTGAGTATTATGGATTTTTTTACGCTGTAAACGAATCCTGCAGCAGAAATCGTCTAACATGTCAGGTTTTAGAGTAACTTTGAAATAAATGGCCAAAACTGGCTAAATCATCATCAGCTTTATCTGGTCTTGCTATTACTACCTGGACCATCATCATCGCCTAATCTTGTTTTTACTTACTGGATCATCATCATCATTTGGTTTTGGCTTTCTTGGATGTCATCATCATCACTTGATCCTGTCTTTACTGGCTGTACCATAACAATAATTTGATCTTGTCTTTACAATCTGGATCATCATTATCATCTGACTTTGCCTTTATTAACTGAATCATCATCATTATCTATTCTTGTTTTCACTAGCAGGATCATTATCATTTTACCTTGCCTCCACTAGCTGCATCATCATTGTTATCGCCTGATCTTATCTTTATTGGATAGATAATCCTCATCATCTGATCTTGTCATCACTGCTTGGACCATCATTATCACTTGGTTTTATCTTTACTGGGCGGACCATTGTTATCATTTGATCTTGCTGCCTTTGGCTAAATCATCATCATCATCATCATCATCATCATCATCATCATCATCATCATCATCATCATCATCATCATCAT
>JAUELO010000179.1:29959293-29974586 GCA_032357855.1 Amphibolips quercusostensackenii | reverse complement strand
TTGTTTATTGTAATTATAATAATTTTTGCTATTTAATATCTTATTTTTGCAATTATGATACATTTTAAAGATTTGAAATTTGAATTTTGAATCTTAAGCCTCCTATTTGTCTTACTTCGTACATCTTCCATTTAAAAATCATTATTATTATTAATGATGGAATCTATAATATTATTTTTTTAAAAACTAAGAATTTGAAACAAAATATTTTTTTTTAAACCAAAAAACAAAGGCTTTTATCAAACAATTTTAAATTTATTATACTGATCAGGATATTGTGTAAAAAAACGAAGTCTAATTCACAACTTATATTTAAAATCGTTTGCTAGTTACGAGTTAAAAATAAATTAACTCAATGGGAATATTAACTGGATAACTTTTGAAGAGGTCGACGTCGCAAATTTGTATGATTCACAGAGAAAAATCAATTTTCCTTAAAAACAGATGATCATAACGCAAAATTATATGGAATGAAAAATATGCTGCTAACTAAAATACGTACTTTTTTAGGTGTTTTTTAAAAATTATACATACTTAAGGAGATATGCATAAAAATTGTTGAAAAGAAGCGTAAGTCATCTATTACACTCACTGAGAGATCTTTTATGCATTTAAATTATTTTTAGGTTCTAAAAAAACTATATAATACAATTTGAAAAAAATGTTAATTCTGCATGTTCATATAACTTTTTTTTCAGAATCTCTAAATAATTTAAATGTAAATTGAAGACATCACAGTGAGTGGAGTAGATATCAATTACCTCTTTATAGCTATATTCTTTGCATATTTCCTTAAATATAAGTTAATAGATAAAAAAATATACACAAAAAATATTTTTTCTAATGAGCCGTATCTTCTGATTTGTGTATAAATTTTTGTTATGATAAGCTGTTTGGGAAAAAAATTAATTTCTGTGTGAAAAGAAGAAAAAGTTGCTATAAGCGACCTCCAAATATCATTCAAACTATTTCTTTTTTAACGTCATTGATTTCTAGCGTGAGAGGAACAACAAATTTTTGAGTGCAAGTTAAGATTTGGACTTCTTTCCTTTTTGAACATTGCATAAGTCAAATTTTTTAACCACGTATTGGTTTTTAAGTGTAAACTAAAGACTTTAATGGGGTTAACAGTTGAAATTTATTTTTAATTTGTTTTCTCTACAGCATTTTCAATATTCAGCCTTAATAATACATTTCTACGTATTCTTTCACATGTTCAAAAGTGACACGCATCACAACGTTAATTTAATGGTAAATTTCAGAGGCTGCGAGGCACGTCTTTAGACTAATTGGTGCTTCTTAAATTTTTAAGAAATATTGTTTTTGCGTAGACTACTGATTTTGAGAGGGGCATGACAACAATTCTCAAATTAATACTTTGAATCACACTACTACATATGTAATCGATTTAAAACATTGCATTTATACGCAGATAACGCGCGTGGATTTTTTAAATCCGATTTTCTTGACAGCAGGTAAACCATCTGATAAGTTTATTATATTAAAAGGTTATTTTCATATAAAAAAATTATTCTTCATCACTAGGAGAAGTATGAATCTACAGAAAATTAATTTATCGGTGTGTGGAATTGTTGTTTGCTGTACTTAAAAATCAAGTTGGATTTGACTATACCGGCCTACTGGAATATCTCCTATTTCATTCTTTGTCAATCGAATGGTCGTGCTATTTTCCATGTGTATTTTGCCCGTTACTCTACCAGTCTTGCCCCATTCCAGCAAGAACATTGTTTGCTTACAATAAAGCAGAGACGTCGCCATCGGCTGTTGATAATACAATCTGTTCTTGGTTTGGGATGAGCACGAAGCCAGTTTTATACTCCATTGTTCCGATTGGTTTATCTTCAGGAAAAGTGTATCTTTGAAGTTCGAATATCCGATGCAAAGTCCTAAAAGCGGTTATCCGAATAAATTCGAGTCGGTCAACTTTATACTGACGTCTGCCAGAAGAATTAAACTAGGTAGGTGGGGCTATGCATCTGGCAGGAGGAGACCTGGACTCGACACAAAGAGACTTGGACTTGGCACAAAGAGGAGGAATGTCAGGAGAAAAAAAAACTTTGATGGGGACCTAGACCTGGTACGAATAAGTGGCTCGGTAAGAGAAAAAAAACTTGGCTGGAGAATAAGGTCTGGCTGAAGAAAGAGTCTTATCAGGAGAAATATGTCTATCTGATAAATAAGAAGTTTTCGACACGAGGAACACCTGAAATAGGCTCGCCATTGGGTAGGCACTCGAACTGTAAGCATAACTCTGCAAGCAGAAACGCAGAAATATATGTATATATTAAATTTGTAGGTGATATATTATGAAAGATTGCACCAGTAAACTTTTTAAAAGCTGGACTTCCAGTATTCAGGAAGCATTACTAAGAAAAGATCATGGAAAAGTTGTATCTTAAATTTTTTTGCCATATAGAATCTGCTTGTATATACATAGATTACATTCAGAAATTGTGAGTAAAATAAAAAAAGTACTCTTAAAAATTAGTAATCATGGAAAGAATATCACAATCTGCATCAGATGGCCCCTAAAAGAGATATAAAATGTAGTATCTCAACTCTGGCTTGTGTCAAGACCTAAGAAAGTTCTAGAAAAAATATGAAATAAATACGACACCGTCTTCGAAGTCTTATCTCTTAATCAAAGTCAATCAAACTGACTTTTCAGTTGTTTTTGCAAAACATATGAAGACTATTGAAGTTTCATCTGGATGAGTAAAATTATTAGATTAAGCTAATATAAGGTAAGACGTCATAGACTGTGTGGTATAAATTTCAGATTTTTGCTACATCTTGCTAATGTCATGATACAAGTTAAAGTCAAGGTACAAAATTCAAGAAGAACTGGCATTTTTCAAAAACTTTTCACGTGGATAACCACAAATTTAAAGACCAGAGTATGAACACTCCCCATTTTTTTAATCAGGAAAAAAGCAGATTACTTATACTACGAAAGAATTTTTTAAGGACTATATCCAATGAATATTTTAATGTTTCATTAGGTTATACGTACCGTACTTTGATCGTTATCTAAACGGCTAAAGGCGGCACATCTGTCCTCTAAAGGTAGTGATATTTGACTTCCTTAATTTATTCTATAAAAAAAAATTCGCTTATCTTAATAAAGTATAGTTTGATGAAAACAAAGCGATTTTTTTGAAAAGCTTTCCGCGAAAAGTATCTGAAAATGATGTTCAAGTTAAGAAATATTGGAAAAGTCTCTTGTCAGCCTCAAAATAAAATAAAAATGGTGGTCTGATTTACACATAAAAAAATTCCATAATGGCCATATAAATCAGGCTATCATAAGAAAGTGTATTTCTTTGTTAATGAAATTTTTAAATAATAATAATAATAAAAATAATTAGTGCCTTTGACCAGTTTTTCTTTTCATTAAATTACACCAGTCTAACCGAAAAAATTCTAACCAGTTATTTCATTCTATATTGTTGAATGTTTTTCTGGCCCTAGACCACATGGATGTTTTCGAATAGGTTCCATAGAGTAAAAAAAACAAAGACTCAGTCTTCAGGTATTTGTAGTTATTGGAAGTATCTTTTGAACGAGTAAAGATTATTTTTTCTGAAAAAAATCTAAAACATACAAAAATATTATTTAGTGAAAAAATTTTATCTTTGCCTAAGTTTTCGATTCTTATCGCTTCATTTGAGTTTAGCAGCAGGATGTTTTACTATCCTAATTCTGAATTCTAGTAGAGTGTAGCTTAAGCAATATCACTTTTAATGCCTTTATACTTGTTCTTATAATAAAATAAAGATTCAACAGATTTTGTGTCATGATGTAAGCTCACAATTTTCATTTTTAAACAATAGAAAGTGATGAAAAACTATTAATAAATTGATTTAAATACTTTTCATTACTGTAATATAGCGTGCTAATTGAAAAAATTTGTGATAAATTCTTTTTATATTCTTATTGTATGATTTTACTTGACTTGATATGTGGGCTAAGGCAGTCAAGAAAATCGATTATGGACTTTCCCTTATTATGTAGCCCCTAAAATTGTTAAAGGACCCAAAAAAAAATAGGATGTGAATTTGGTCAAAATCGCCTTATGAAAAAGCGTGCCACACAGAAATTTAAGTTATTTATTTTATTAATTTTTAGAATGCTTGCCTAATTTCAATTTTAAATTCAAGATAAGAAAAATGTAAAACTCACAAATGTGTAACTAAGTTGAAGCACATTTAACATTATCATTTCAAGATTGTAAAAAAATTCTTTTGTTTCTCTACTTTGTTCAAACAACCAGAAGGCTACATTTTTAAATTTGGGACATGTTACCTAATGTTTAAAATTTTACTGTATGACTCTCTTATTGTTTTCATAAAGATAAAGATGTTACAACATCCCGTTATATCATTGAACGTTTCTGTTCCCAACGTTTTTTATTTTTATATTACTTTATTAATTATTATATATAGCCCTGATTAAAATTTGCAATTAAATTAGGAAATATCTAGACTAGTCGAATTTGTTATTTTCTAATAATGTTCATTGGCCCACATTTTGCTAATCTAATCTGAATAATTTGACTGGTAATTAATTAAATTTCAGCAGTTTTGATTTCAAGAGTAAAAAAACTCAAGAACTAAAATATCTTCTTTAAGCACTCAGGTTGATACTTATTCCCCTCGTGCCTTATCAGCAAAATAGATTATTTTAGAATTTTGTTTTATTATTTCTGGTACAAAACAAAACTTAATACTTTTGCAAAATTTTGTCGCACGCTATGTTGCTATTTATTCACAGCCTTTTAAACAATTCATTATTAAAATAATATATTGATACTTAAAAATATTTCCGTCCTATTCTGATTGAGCTTTCTCAAATTACTTGAAATATTCTTTTAACATAAATATTTAAAAAATATTTATATGGTAATAGAATTTTGCAAATAAAGAATATCTTATGACTTATATATATATATAATTTGTATTCATTTAAACAATTTGTAATGGTTCACACTCAACTTTTGACAGAATTAGGCTAAAGGAACTTTTTTTTCTCCTATTTTCTCCAAAAAATTGTTTTAAAAGCTGTTTCTTAAAAACAGCCAGATATGTTAATAAATTTTTAATTAAAAAATTCCTAAATTTCATAATGAAAATAATTTAAAAAGTTTCTTTTGTGGAGAGGGGAAGCAAATTAAGGACAATTATTATCAAAAATATATATGGATGTATTGCAAACTTTTTCTAGAACCTCAGCGAATCCTCTAAGGATATCTAAATTTATAAAAAAAAATTTTTTGAAACAGGAATCGCCCTTTGGAAAAATCACAAAATGGGTTCCAGAAGCTCGGCGAATTGTTTAGGAATAATATTTAAATTTGAAGAAAAAAAATATATGTATAAAAGAATTGATTTTTTTTAACCTAAAAAACTGTAGGGAGGGGGCTGCGAAAAATCGAAAACCTAATTTTTTTGGGCTACCTTATGGGTAGGCTTGACAGATAATGTCCCATATCCCAAAAATTTAATTTGATTTTTTAGAAGTTGGTTTTTTTAAAACCTTCAGATTTGGTTTTATATTTTTTCCAGCATAAAATTTTCAAATTTTATAAGAAAAATAGTAAATTGCTTTCTGTAAAGTCGAGAGGCAAAAAATTTAAAACGATTATTATTGCAAATTTCTATCAATAATTTGCTAGCTAGTTCAATTAAATTTTTTTTGTAGTTTTTCTCATCAAAACCTCTTAATTTGTATTTATATTTTCTAGTTTAATATTCTGAAATTTTTTTAAAAGCATGATAAATTTAATTCCTTGAAGTGTAGGGAAAAAAAATTAAGACGATCAATATTGAAATTATCTATCAATTAATTGCTAGCTGGTTCTAGAAGCTCAGCAATTGCTTTTAAGGATATTAAACAGAAGTATATTGAAAAACTTGTATAATCTTGTTTAGGAACTTAAAAAAATGTGAGAGTAGTGCCGCAACAAATAAAAAATCTTGTTTTTGGGCTACCCTACGGATACGCTAGAAAATAATGTCCTATATCATAAAAGTTTATTTTAATTCTTTTAGGAGTTGTTCTCATTAGAACCTCTAGATTTGTTTTTATATTTTCCAGTATAAAATTCTTGAATTTTATTACAAAAATGGTAAGTGAAATTTTCTATCAGACGATTATAATCGAAAATATCTATCAATAAATTGCTGGTTTGTTTAAGAAGCTCGATGGATCCTCTAACGGTAAAATGTGAATTTGAACAAATCTGCCGCTAAAATCGAAAATCTTGTTTATTTAAGGCTTTCCTATGGATAAACTTGAAAAATAATGTGCCATATTCCAAAAGCTTATTTGAATTTGTTTAGAACTTGTTTGTATTCAAACCTCTGGATTCGTTTTCATACTTTCTAGTAGGAAATTTTTAAATTTTATTTAAATAATCGTTAATTGAATTTCCTAAAGTGGAGAGCAGAAAAAATTGAGGAGGATTATATTCGAAAATACGTATCTATCAATAAATTGCTAGCTGGTTCTAGAAGCTCGGCGATTGATTTTGAGGATATTAAACAAAAGAATATAGAAAAACATGTATAAACATGTTTGGAAACTTAAAATAATGTGGGAGGAGAGCCACAAAAGATCTAAAATCTTGCTTTTTTGTGCTACTCTATGGATACGCTCAGAAAATAATGTCCCATATCCCAAAAGTTTCAAAAAATTTTTCTTAGAAGTTTTTGTTTTTAAAATCCGTTGATTAATTTTCAGATTTTGGATTGTGAAACTTGAAAATTTTATCAAAAAAAAAGGCAAATTAAGTTTCCTGAAGTGGAGATGAGAAAAAAAAGGAGGATTATTATTATTAAAAATGTCTATCAATAAATTGCTAGCTGGCTTAAGAGGCTCGGCGAATCCGCAAGCAATAAAATTTACATTAAAAAAATATATTTTAAAAACACGTAACGAATTTTTTGTAAACCTAAAAAACTGTAAAAGTGTTGCCGCAAAAAATCGAATTTTTTTATGGTCTACCCTATGGATGCACTTGACAAAAAATGTCCCGTATTCCAAAAGTTCAATTGAATTTTCTTAATAGTTGTTTTTATCAAAACCTCTTGATTCGTGTTTATATTTTTTAGCATGATATTTTGAAATTTTTGTTACAAAAATGATATATATGAAATTCCCTTAAGTGTAGAGGGAAAAGAATGAAGATAATTATTGTTAAAAATTGAAATTAATTATTGTTAAAAATTAAAAGAAATTGTGGGAGTGGGGCTCCAACAAATCAAAAATTTTGTTTTTCGGGCTACCCTACGGATATACTTAGCAAATAACGTCACACATCCCAAAAGTTTATTTAAATTCATTTGAAGGGTTTTTTCAATCAAAACCTCTGAATTTGCTTTCATATTTTTCAGTATGAAATTCTAGAATATTATTACAAAAATGTTGAATGAAATTTCCTGAAGTGGAAAAGGAAAAAATTTGCCGACAGTTATAATCGAAAATATCTATCAATAAATTGCTAGTTGTTTCTAAAAGCTCGATGGATCCTCCAGCGATGAAATGTAAATTCAAACAAATATATTGAAAAAAACTTAAAGACTTTTTTAAGAACCTGAAAAAAAATGGCAAGGGGTGCCGCGAAAAATCGAAAATCTTGTTTATTTCCGGCTTCTCCATGGATAAACTTAAAAAATCAAGTCCCACATTGAAAAAGCTTATTTAAATTTGTTTGAAAGTTGTTTTGATTAAATCCTCTGGATTTGTTTTTATACTTTTCAGTGAAAAATTCTTAAATTTTATTTTTAAAATGGCAAATTAAATTTCCTAAAGCAGAGAGCAACAAATCGAAAATCTTGTTTTTAGGGCTACTCTATGGACACACTTAGCAAATAATGTCCCATATCAAAAAAGTTGATTGAAATTTGTTTTTAATACTATTTGTTTTAAAACCTTCAGATTCGTTTTTATATTTGCTAGTATAAAATTCTTGAATTTCATCACAAAAATGGCGTCTTAAATTCCTTAATGTAGAAAAGGGAAAAAACTGAGGATGATCATAATCGAAAATATCTATTTATAAATTGTTTGATAGTTCTAGCAGCTCGACATATCCTCCAATAATAAATATTTAACTTGAACAAATATATTGAAGGACACATATAGATTTTCCAAGAACCTTAAAAAATGTGGGAAGGAGTGTGCCGCAAAATGTCGAAAATCTTTTTTTTTTTAGCTACGCTATGAAGACACTTAACAAATAATGTCCCACATCCCAAAAGTTTATTTAAATATTTTTAGAGTTTGTTAAAAAGCAACTGGATTAGTTTTCATATTCTCTAGTATGGAATTCTTCAATTTTATTACAAAAATGATGAATTTAATTCCCTGAAGTGTAGAGCAGAAAAAATTAGGGACGATTATAATCGAAAATATCTATCAGCAAAGTGCTAGCTGGTTCTAGAAGATGTGCAAATCCTCCAGGGATAAAATTGAAATTTGCCGATCAGGTGTTCGGGGTGCAGAGATTAATTAAAGTTGAAAATTAAGCAGATGCGACATAATCAAGCCGATAAGTGAGGCTTTTATTAATATCAGTAACCTCTAGAGCATTCCGGTACCTTCGTTTCGATCGTCCAACCGTAATCCTCGCTGAGCGTTAAGTAAGGACGGACCTCCGGCTGGGGAAACAATTTGTTGAAATCCTCCGAAATCCCAAGATTGCTGGCTATGTTTGTGGTAAATGCCACCAAGGGAACACTTATACCAGGAGATTTATACCCAGCACGACAGCGGAATTTCAAATTTAGAAAAGCGATTGCAACTGCTTTCAAACCCAGATCGCATTATATACCATATATATCATATTTCTCATAAGTCTGAGTTACGTAACTTCAGGTAAATTGCATAATTGCTTTTAAACATTTCCAAGGAAGATGTAAAAGGGTTAATTAATTTTAACAAAGAGCGTCTGGAATAATTGATTTTCTCAGCTTCCAGACGCGCCGTTCGTCCAATCTTTGTATCTTTCTCATCGATGCTTTTAATTCAAATTGCTTTCGAGAATATTAAAGCTTCTGCTTATCTTAATTGAAAATATTCTAGCGACGGGGAATTTCATTAAACATTTTGGTTTAATGAAGTAGAAAGAACTTCATAGATATAACGGGTCTCAGATTCACGCCAGTATTGAGGCTGTTTGACACTTTTTTTCGATGCTCAAACTATTTTACAAGAAAAAAAATGACACTGATGACAATATTTTTTGAAATTTCTTGCTAGTGCAACTATTTTTCTAACTTTGCCTATAAAAATATTTTTGAACGTCTTTGGAGGATATTAAGGGATTTACAAATTGTTAACAAAATTTGAAGAGGTATTACAATTTTTAAAATTTTATTTCATGGGATTTTATAGGATTTAAAAGGATTTGCCAGACACAAGTGATGCTTAGGGTGGTTCTCATTTATACTTGTAAATTATATGTTTTTAAATTTTTTTGTTCTTACCCCTCTTCACCCAAAATTTTTCAGAGTGTCTAAAAAATCTCCAAATTTGAGCGAAATCGGATAATATTTAGAGGTCGAGCAAAGACCATGAACATTTCCATTCATTTAACATGGAAAAAGTTATATCATTGTAAATCTAATTTTTCAAGGTATGGAAATGTTACAAATTATTACTTATTACAGTATGCTGTTCATGAGACGTTAAAAAATTTAAATCAATTTCAAATCTTAATAGCGAATGATAAATCATTAATCGGCCATTTAAGAATACTGAGTCATATTTTAAATAATTTTTAATTGTTTATACAATTTTTTTAGGTAAGTTGTGGAATGAACGTATTTTCTAGACGTGATGAGTTTCTTGATCAATGATAACAATAAAATAATTAAATTAAATAAATTTACAATTATTTAAATAATGATTGACGAACTAAATATAAATTTTCCCTGAAAACAAAACATTTTATTTTACCAAAACTTCAAAGCATTTTATTATTTTTAAGTACTATTTTTTCATAATAATACTAGTGAATTTTTAATCAATTTAATTTTGTTTAAATGTTTGTTTTTGCAATTTTTGTAAAAATTGAAATATTTTAAGGTGGTAACTTTTTTACAACAATACCCTTGAATTCTTATAGAAATTAAAATTGTTAAAAAAATTTATTTTATTGTTCTAATTATATGTTTTTTTTGTGAGTAGAAAAATGTGATTTTTTCATTTTTCTCTCTCAAAAATTTAGTGACATAAAATATTTCTGCTGATTTTAAAACGCTTCAATAAAATAGTTGTAAGATTATTAAAACAAATTACCTAATTATTGACATTAATCAAAAAATTCACAATGTCTAGAAAATACGTTTATTTTGCGACTTACCTGGAAAAACAGAGCTTAAAAAACTTAAAATTGTTTAAACGTTTAGAAATTAGTTATTATATGACTCAGTATTCTTAGATGACAGATTAATGTTCATTTGTTTTTAAAAATTTTTTAAATCGACCCCTAATTATCAATCGATTTCGCTCAAATTTTGAAATTTTTTTGAGGCACTTAAACAAAAATAGAGAGGGTGGTGACACCAAAGAAATGTATAGAAATAGAAAATAAGGGCTACGCTTGTGATGCTTTAGGAACTTAAAAGTCCGTAACGTTAAGAAAAAAATGTTTATGGATTTTAAAGGATTTGAATTATCTTAGAGTATTTATCAAGATTCCAGAGAATGAAAATATTTTAGTAATTTTAAAGGTCTATTTTTTTATTATGGAAAAAAGCTTTTAAATTTATTTGTATGATTGAACATTTTAATTGATAAAATTAAAATAAAATAAAAAAAGTGCAGACAGCGAGAATCGAGCTCGCAACTCCGGCTAACTGTATGCATAACAGTTTTTAAAAAAATATTTTTTAATGGTAACGACCGTCGGTAAAAACTTTAGATTAATTTTTTTCGAAAATGGTCCAATATTGGATCCTAGGGGTTTTACAATTTTACTTTTCGTCAATAACATTTTTCAAAAAAATGATTAATCGATCAAAAAACACATTATCTGACACTCAACTTGTTATAGAATTTCAAAAATTAAATAATTTTTCAAGAAATTTTTAAGGTTATTAAAAATTTCAAAATGTAAGGGATTTCAAAAGCTTTTCTATGGTTTAAATATCCAACAGTTCGAAAAAATTTTAAAGCATTTTATTATAGTTTATCACAAGAAATTTTTGAGAAGTATAATGAGATTTAAAAAAAAAATAGTGTTATAGAACATTTCAAAAGATTTGAAAGTTTTTGAGAAATGTCAAATGATTTTGCAGGATATCAGAAGATTCAGAAGGTCTCGAAGATTTCAAGGTTTGTATCAATATTTGAAGGATTCATGAAACTTCAAAAGAAAATTAAAGATTTTATAAGATTTAAGAAATGTTGATAGATTTCAAGGATTTTCAAAGTATTTTTAGGAGCTTAGGGTATTTAAAGGGGTTTGAGGAATTTAAAGAGATTTAAAATATTGTCGGGGTTTTACCAAATTTAAAAGATTTATAGGAGTTTAAAGGCAAATAATACATGTAGTGGGACTTCTGCAGATTTAAAGAAATTGAAAATATTGTAAATAATTTTAAAAAATTGACGAGTTTTCCAGAAATTTCAGGTAATCTCAACAGATTTCAGACTTTTGGAAAGGATTTAAACATATTTTAAAGCTTTATATTTAAAAGATTCGAAAATATTTCAGGCGATTTTACAAAATATGCAAAATTATATATATATATAATTTTTTTTAAAACAATTGTAAAATATATGTTTTTATATTCGTTTTTTTACGAGAATGTAATTTTGTAAATTAGCTTATTATTTATAATGAACTCTTTTTTTTTGGCATAATTTGTCTGAGGATGACAGACAAAATAGTGTCAAAACTTTGCAGTATTGTAATATGATTTTTGATTCAAAAATTGAAAAATTTTTAAATCAGAATAATTTTTGACTTCTGCATTTTTTAATTTGATCATAAGATCAAAATAATAGAACTTAGTGTTCCTATTAAAGCAATAAGAGTGTATGTCAGCGTTTTTATGCATAAAAAATTGTTTCAAAGAAAGATTATTTTACTTCAAAAATTACATATACAATTTTGAAATACTTTAAATAATGTTAGCGCTTTTTGTCGTGAATTCGTATTTGTTAACAAAAATGCCATGGTTTGATTATCTGTGTAGTACATGTTGTTCCAAACTATTAAATAATCCGAAATAGTGTCAATAGTAGCATACATTTCATAAAATAGTGCCATAGAATTTTTGAAATATAACACCGAGGTATCGCTAACATAATGTAAAGTGTTTCAGAATTGGGTATGTAATTTTTAAAGCAAAATAATCTTTGTTTGCAACAATAACTTATTTGTAAAAAAAAACTTTAAAATACACTATTATTACTCTAATACGAACATTAGGTTCTATTATTTCGATCTTACGATCAAATTACAAAACCCGAAAGGCAAGAATTATTTCAAGTCAAAAATTTGTCAATTGGTAAATTAAAACATATTGCAATATTGCAACGTTTCGACACTATTTTGTCTGTCATCCTCAGGCAAATTATAAATTATAAACTCATTTACTATAAATAATAAGCTAATTAAAAAAATCACGAAATCATAAAAAAACCATAACTCAAAAAATTCTGTCGCGTCATAAAAGACAATTTTAGAAGTCAATATTGTGGTTCTGATTGAAAAAATTCAAACAACTATCATGACAAATAACTTAATACCTAATAATTACGAAACCTACAAAACAAAAGATCTTCCTAATAATTAAAACTTACATTTTTTAAATTTAGGAGCTAACCTCATTAGTTACACAATAGATTAACAGGGATCAGGACAAAAGTCGTAGAACAGGTTAGAAATTATAGTACATGTTTTGTCATATAGAGGGTGCATTTAATTACAAAGACCGTACCGCTGAAGGCATTAGGAATTTGAGAGGAATTTAATTAATTATATTGAGGTAAAAATAAGTTATAATAAGCATTTCTGTTTTGGAATAAATAGCAAAATTCTTGTGCTTATTTATAATTATTACTTCTAGAATTCTCCCTTTATAAGTTTTGTTTCTTCTAGATAAAATCTTTATATCATGAAAATCAAAATTTAAAAAAATGATCTAAATTCCATGAGTGTTTTGATAAGCCTGTGTTTAAATTGCCAACTCCAAAATCTCTTTCATGTTTAATTGATTAATCTTGTTTCCAACCTCCTTCCAGTTTTATCAATGTAGATATAACTACAACCTTTGCATTTATTGAATTAACTACGTTTGATAAATTTTTAATTTTTTCAGAATCTTTTGCAGTAATTATCCATAAACTACGTTACCAATTTTAAGATATTTTGCACCCCCCCTCGTTGATAATCGCAGTTTTGTCATCCCCCTTGCGCCTCCCGCAAGTAATGAAGCTGTTAGTCATTCATAGATTTTTCTTTTCGAAAATGGTCGAACTTTCAACAAAATAATAAAAATCTAACAAAATTTAAATTAAAGGTCAAAAAGAAAGATATATTCTTAGACAAAAAAAGACTTTTCTACCATAAATGACGAATGTTAAAACCAGAAGGACGGATTTTCAATGAATAGTTGAATTTTCTACCAAAAAAGACAACTTAACAAAAAAATTGAATTCTCAGCCTACAAGTATAAATTTTTAACCAGAAGATAATTTTTAATCAAATGTGATGAACGAAATTTTCAACAGTTAAATTAAAGAAAAAAAAAACACTTATTTTGAACAAAGTATAGTTAAGTCTAGAATGAAAAAGATGAAGTTTCAAAAAACAAGTTTGATTTTCTACGGAAAAAGAAGAATTTATCAACAGAACAAATAAGTATCTCGCAGAACAGTAGAATTTTCATCCAAAATTAATAATTTTCAAACAAAATTCTATCTCCAAGTACTTACTTTTTCAAATAAATAGTTCAATTTTCAAACAAATACTTGGATTTTCTGCCCACATAGATGAATTTTCAGCAAGAAACTAATTTTTAATTAAAAGAGATGAATTTTCTACCATATAGTTGAATTAAAAAAAAGTATAAGTTTTAAACCTAAAATTGAATACGTTTTCACTTTGAAAAGTTTATTCTTAAAGAACAAAAAAAAGCCAATTTTGTACCAGTTTGACTCAACCAAAAAGATTAAATTTAAACAAAACTGTTGGATCCATAGACAAGAGGGCGAATTTTTAAAAGCAGAGAATTATTTTTCGTCAAAAAGTAACAAATTTTTAACATAATACATAAATTTTTTTCACATAACATTTGTATTTACAAAATAATATTATGAATTTTTGACAAGAAAACTGATTTTCTATGAAGCAGTTAATTTAAAAAATAAATAGTTAATTTTGTAACCAAACACTTAAAATTTTCTACCAAAATAGTGGAATTTTTATTGAAAAAAATCAATTTCTTGTTATAACGCTGCATTTTTCATTAAAAAAAAAAGTTTCACAAAAGGAGGTGAATTTTCTAAACAGAAAAGACGAATTTCCTGCAAAATAATTAAATTTTCTTCTGATAAATAAGAATATGTAATCGGAAAGTTAATTTTCAATTAAGTAGTTTATTTTTTAAATAAATAACTTAATTTTTAACCAAATAGCTAGTTTTTCTACTTATAAAGATAGATTTTCAACAAAAAACTAATTTTTTATCAAAAGAGATAAATTTTCTGCCAAGTAGTTAAATTTCAAAAAAGGAGGAATTTAACCTGAAATTTAATGGTTACGTTTTTCCTTGAAAAGTTAATTTAAAAAAAAAAACTATTTTTCACCAGTTTAATTTAACCAGAAAAATGAATTTTCAACAAAATAGTTGAATCCCCAGGCGAGAAAGGTGAATTTTTAAAGAAGAATACATTTCTGCCCAAAATAGAACAAATTTCTAACAGAAGATTCATTTGTCACCTAAAAGCTGCGTTTTTTATTAGGAAAAAATAAATTTTGTACAAATGAAATAAATTTTCGAATAAAAAAGGTGTATTTCTCGCAAAACAAATAAATTTTCTACCTGAAAATAAAAAGTTTTATCCAAAAACTTAATTTTTAGTCAGGTATTAAATTTTAAAGAAGAATTTAAAAAGAAAAATAAATAAAATTTAAAAAGAATTTAAAATTAAAGATATATATTTAAGACTAAAATAGTAACAAATAAAAAGATTTTTAAATAAGAAGATTAGGTTTCTACAAAAAAAAATCATTTTCAACAGAACCAGGAATATAA
>JAUELO010000179.1:29903475-29915297 GCA_032357855.1 Amphibolips quercusostensackenii | reverse complement strand
TATAAAGTGCTTACTTCACTTTCACGAACATTCAATATTTACAAGTTATTGCATCAGACAGAAAAAATTAGACTTATTTACACACCAAATCTATTTTACGACACTTCATTGACACAATACGATGCTTATTTCGAGACACCTTAATTAAAAATAAACATGAACAATGAGCTTGAAATTTGAAATTATTTAATCTTTAAGAATACGAGATTTTATTTTTATAGAGATAAAATGGAAACACAATATAAACAAGACGATTTGTGCGACAATTTTTATTTTAGATTAAAAGTTAAACATATTAAACATATTATGAATTTGAAAATTAGTTTTTCCTTCAAAAAATATATTTAAAATTTAATTTACGCAACAATGTTGCATAGAAAGAAAGGGATAAATATGTTTCAAAACAACATTGCGATCGTCTCATTAGAAACAGAGACACAAATGATACTACGAGCAAATATTTTTATTATATGCTTAATATAATTAATGTATGCAAATATCATTTTTAAGTTTTTTTATCATACTGGTATCTACATTTTGTTTTTACGTTTAATCTTTTATTTATAATTTTCTGGTATAAGTGTCAATCTTTGATATTTGTAAAATATTTGATGTATTTTTATAATTTTTCATTAAATACAAATGCTTCTTACAAGAATTCGATAAAGCTATCAAAAGCTTTGTTGTGTCTTGATATAGATTCCTTTTCAAGTAAATTGCTTCATCTTCCTTCCTTTTCACATCGCTGCAATCGAATTTATGGCTATGTGTGATTCTATGTTTTGACAGAACCCTGTGATACTTCTTATTTCTATAAGAATTATTTTGATGTTTATCTCTTCTTATACTAAGCGGTCTTTTTGTTTAAACTATATATATAGTGTCTCACAGCTTTTTCATTTTACTTTATAAACTACATTTTGTTATTCAATTTTTTTCAGGTTTGTCTTTTCTCAGTTTGATAGTTCTGTTTCTTTTGAATAAAATTCTGTAAATTGTATGTTCACACATTTTTCCTAGAAATAGTTTCAAAGCTCTACCTGATGAATTCTGTTGATTGTATAATTTCAAATGAAAAAAGGTGTATAATGGTTTCAAGAAAGGATCTGTTTGCATTATTTAATATTTTCACTATAGAATTTTTCCTGTGATAATTTTGTAGTTCTGTCCACTATGTTTTTTACAATTCCATTTTTTTGTACCGACTGATTTGAAAGGAAATTCAGAGCGCAGTATTCTATCAGAAGCATTTATTACTCTGTTACAATTATAACTCAAGATAAACAATAAAAACTCACCAAATTTTACTATAGAAAATCAAAGTGTTATAAAACACAACTTGCGATTATTCGGCCGTTTATAAAAAAATGCTTGAAATTCAAACGGTATATTCTCGATACATAAACTTTTCTCACAAGCAACACACTTTAATTCAGAAAGTAATATGTTTGTTGTTTTTCAATAAAAAACCAATTCCGAAGGAAAACCACGTTCTGTTATCTTCGACCAGCGGGACGGTCATCGGAAGAATGTTAGTTGGAATAACTTATTGCAAGAAAGTTGTTCACTAGACTTTGAAAAAGTTTTCCTGGAAACTTGATAAAAATCAATTAAAACCTGTGGGAATGACAACGAGTTAAAGTCAAAACACTCTGCCGCTGTAGTATTGTGTTGTTGTTTTGCCGCTGCTGCTTTGTGACTTATACGGAGGACGATCACCGAATCACTTCAGCGGCTGAGTGTTTTGACTCAAACTGGCTGCCATTTTCCCAATGTTTCACTGATTTTTTTTTCAAATTTAAAGGATAACTTTTTAAACGTCTAGCGAACAACTTTTTTGCGATAAATTACTTCAACGAGCAATTTTTTGACGACCGTCGCACTGGTCGAAGTTAGCGAAACGTGGTTTTCGTTTGGAATTAATTTGTTATTGAAAAACAATATACATAATGATTTTTTAAACAAAGTATGCTGTTTGCAGTCATCGTTTATGTATTGAAAATACGACATTTTAAATTTCAAGCATTTTCATCAAAAACGGCAGAATATCTGCGAGTTGTGTTTTATAAAACATCAGTTTTAGTTTGGAAAATTTTGTAAGTTTTTATTGTTTATCTTAAGTAATAATTCTGAAATCAAAGAATTTAATGAAAAAATTTTTTACCGTGTCAAGATAAATACGAAGATATATTTTGCTTTACGTTTCGACCACTTTTTTCATAGATCGATTTTCTCGAGTGGACAATACTCATAAGCGGTTTCAAGCGCTAGTCGCGTTATTGCATTCGTCATCTCAATTTTACTTGTTTCTGCGCAAAGAACGGAATCATCAACATATCTAATATAAAAAGGGATTGAAATCCAACTTTTTCAAATTTGTCATTAACTTAATTTTGTATGTTATTAAAAACTGTATTTTTTAAATTCTGCATGACAATTTTTGCTAAAATAGGTAAGAGAACAGATCCTATAGGTGTTCCACATTTCTGTTTATAACATTTACCATAAATTTGAAAATAAATTAAGAAAAAAAAAAAATCAATTGCTTCAATAAACTTTTTGTATGGAATTTGTATGTGTAAATTTATGAATTTCCGCCTTTTTTAATTGATTTTATTACTTCATCTAGAGTAATGATTGAGAACATCGCAATTACATTAAAAGAAGCTAGAATGTAATCTTAAGAAATCGTAATTTTTTTTATAGGCCCAAGGAAAATTGTTCTATTTTCTACTGGCTTTTTTGAGATTATAATTGATTTTCTAATGATGTTACCAAGCAATTCTTTCAGATTTTTGTAGAATAGCCTATTGTTGATATTACAGGTCTTAATGGATAATCACCTATATGTGCTGTAATCAGACCATAAAATAATGAGAGAACTGTATTTACAGTATCAATGCCACATTTATTAACATGACTAAGGTACCTATTTAGTTTAAATTTGTTTGAAATTTTGAAAGTACCTTTTTGAAATTTTTTTTGAAGATGGTTATTATTAGTTATTTTAATACTGTTAATGTCATCGAGAAATACCATAATTTTTTTTCTAATGTTCACTTTTTAAAATTGCTATTGTAATATTTCCCTTGTCTGCACGTGTTATAAGGAGATCAGAGTTTTTATTTAAACATTCATTAGTGAATTATACCCTTCATTTATTTTTTTGTCTATTTTTGAAAGAAATTTGTTATTTATAATAAAATAATTAGATAATCCTGATAGTTCAAATCGGAATTCTTGTAATTTATTGTATAGAATTCTGTTAATACTAACCTTGACACCTTTAACAACTTCTTATCATTAAACAACATTTTTTTCACAAATTCCACAAATTTTTTGTTGGCATAATGGATATTTAAATTTAACTTTCGAATATTACTTTGATGTTAAACTAAATTCGCAAACTTTTTGCTTGTTTTTTAATATTAGGAATAATTCTCCTCTTCAATTCATTATCTTTAAGTATAGAATTTATTTGCGGCTAATCCTTGAAAAAACTTTTTTATAAGAAGCACATCGGGACCGCACTAGCTTTAATAATTAAAATACGAAAAATTTCAAGTTTATTCACATAGAAGTAACATTTTTTAAGATTAGAGCTATCGAACAAAAATTGAATAACTTTGCTTGGCTTTCATTTTGAGAGAAATACAAATTTTAATTGTCTTTTATTTGCAGATTTTATAAAAATCGAAATTCAAAGTGAAGTGTGAAAAATCTATAGAAGGTATTTAATACTAAAATTGTAAATCCAATCATTCAACATAATCCTGTTTTTGGGTTATAAATTACATCAAAGAAAAAACAAATAATTTTTGACTGTTTTTTTGTGATTCCAATAACTGCAACTAAGAAGAAAATAGTTGCTTGACACGCTTTGGTCGCTATTATGAAATAAGTAGAACATTCTTTAACAACATTTTTTAAATATAAACAATATACTAAAAAAAATACTTTTGTACAATTTATTGACAAATTCTTCAAGATTGGTTTATTTTTTAAATTTTACAATCATAAAGTATTAAAGCCTCTAATTTTTCCCGATTATACGAACTGGTTTCGAGATATTCCATTGAAAATTTATTTTATCCAGTTAAAAACTTTTTTTCTAATCTAAAATCAAACTACTCTATTTTTAGTTTGGAAATAATCTTTTTTAGTTGGAAATTGATCTATTTTGTTGAAAATTTGTCTTTTTTTGGTTGAAAATTAATCTTTTTGGTTGCGATTTAACTGCTAGGCTGAAAATTGCATTAAAAATTTTAATACTTGATGAAAAATTCATGTATTTCATTAAAAAAAATTCTTTTTTGATAGAAAATTAATTTTTGAAAAATTCATTTGCTTGTGGGAAGATTCAACTTTTTTGCTGGAAATTCATTTGATTTAGTAAAAAAACTTATTTCTCTAGCTAAAAATTAAATCTTTCTATTTTTTGTTGAAAATTCATTTTTTTTAGTTGACAATTTATCTATTTTGTTGTGAGTTTGTCTTTTTCAATAAAAAATAAATCTCTTTGGCTGCAAATGTAACTGATAGGTTAAAAATTTTATTATAAATTTAAATACTTAGTAGAAAATTCATGTATTTTGTGTAAAACTATTCTTTTTGTTAGGAAATTAATTTTTTTTTAGTTAAAAATTCAACTATTCAACTTTTTGTCGATTTTTTTTTATTATTGACATTTAATCGTTTTGTTTCAAAATGTATTTATTTTTTAAAAACTTGACTATTTCCTTAAAAATATATTTTATTTGGTTTAAAATTTATTTCTAACTTAAAATTAAATTATTCTATTTTTTGATGAAAATTTATCTTTTATAGAGAGAAATTTCATCTTTTGTCGTAAAAAGTTAACTATATGGTCAAAAATCCATTTTTCATTTAAAATATCATTTTGATTAGAAAGTCTTTTTTTTAAATATTCGGTCAGTATTTTTTTTTAGGTTATTTTTAATTAAAAATTTAAATATTTCATGTTTAGCTAAATATTTGTCTTTTTTCGTTAAAAATTCAACTATTTATTTAAGAAATTCTGTATTTTGTGAAAACTTTGTCTCTTGTGGTAGAAAATTGAACTTGTTAGTAAATAATTTACCTTTTTCGTAGACAAATCATGTATTTTCTTAAAAATTAAAGTTTTCCAGTAGAAAATTATTCTTGTTCTGAACTATTTGTTTGAAAATTTTATCATTTTGTTATAACTTTGTCACTTTTTTGGTAGAAAATTCAATTATAATGTCGAAAATTCCATTAAAAATTGAAATATTAAGCTTAAAATTTATGTATTGTGTCAAAAATTTTTTTTTTCTTTAGAAAATTATTCTTTTTAGGTGAAAATCAATATTAGTAGTTCAATACGAGATTTTTTATTAAACATTAATTTTTTTATTAAAAATGTAACTACATTTTTTGTGGATTTTTTTGCAGGCATTCAATGTTGTTGGTTGAAAATTCAATTATCGTGTTAAAAATTCTATTAAAAATAAAAATATTTAGTTTAAAATTCATGTATTTTGTATGTATCTTGTATTTTCAAAATTCAACTATTTGCATGGAGTCGAGGGATAAAAAATGTTGATTACTAAAAAAAAGAAATAGCGACCGATGCATTCAGGAATTGAAACAGAAGTTTGATTTCTTTCTATCTCTGTCGGTAAAGAAGAATTTTCGCTGCTGGTTACTTTTTTCTTTGGTTAGACTGCAGGTGGCGTCAGGTGTGATTAACTTAATTTCGAATTTTGTCACAAAAAAAGTAATAGTAACGAACCGTTACTCTTTTAACTGCGCATACACCAAAAAGGGCGGGTTTATTTTAAATGTTAAAATATGCGCTTGTAATATTACATAACATTAAATCATTTCAAGAAATTAGCTATTTATAACACGCAATTAAATTAATTTTTTTTAGTGTAAAATAAAAAAAAAATTATCTTATTATTATTTATAGTATTTATTAATATCAAATAGAGGCGCGCTTAACGTTACATAAGTCGGAATTGCGGATTTACAATTATAGCTTTGAATCGAAATTACGGAATATTTCAAAATAATGAGAATGATTAAAAGTTAGTATCAAATGTGGTACAAAATAATTAAATATATTTTATTATAAAACAAATGATATTTATGTACGAAAAAAACACTCATGGTTAATTTCACTGATCGAAATTAAAAAATTAAGAATATTGTAAACGCTTAAAGTTGAGTTATTCCAAAAGAATTAAAAATTATATGATTTTTGATTGTAAGCTTCAAAGATAAGATAATCTTAAGCCGGTGGAACGGTTAAAATTAAGAATTAAATAATCCCAAGCTGATGTATGCTATAATAAACTGTCAAATTGACAGTTTAGCTTCTGTAATGGTATCGTCAACATTTCGGAGTTCTCAGCTTCATTATTCACAATTTTTCTGAATTTTTTATAATTATAACTTTTTTCAATCAGGAGTATTTAAAAAAACATCTTTTTATTTATGAGATTGCGAAGAGCACCATCACCGGAATTTTTTAAAAAATTTTAATTAGGTGAGGATGATTGTTGAGAATTTATGTTTTAATAAATAAAGGTTTTGCGATTTATTTAAAGCGGAACTTCAGATTTAAAAGTAACTCAAACGCATTCCATTAAGTATCTCGGTTTACTCTAAATGCAGTTTTATAGTTTCTTCATCAGGACAGCAGTATTGATTAACTCATTTCTCAATAATTCAGCAAATTCAAACTGCAAACGATAAAAGTCTGACAGAAGATATTTCAGTTTAACCGTATTATAAATCCGGCTGTTTTGCACCGATAATACACTTGGCGAGAGAAATGTTATTTCGATATGATGATGAAGAGAAGGGGGAAAGTATCCCCTGGCTATGTGCCTCCATCCGATTATTTAAATTGGGCAATATCCCGAATTAAACATTAGTACTATCTGAAATCAAAGTTTCAAATCCTCGATAATTACCGAACAGTCTCTATCATTTTTCATTAAAAATGCGAAGTAAACCGACCCTCTAGAGAATTCGTAATGACGTATTCTGGATAAAAGCATTCTCCAGTGTGTCCTGACCGTAAATCTGTATGCATATTGAACCGTGAGAAAATATTTTGCGCAAAAGTGAATATTGGAAAAGTGACGTACGAGAATAATGCTATAAAATGGTACTTAAGTAAAAATCAGAATGAAATATTATATTTTGGTAACCATATATCTTACTGCTTATTTTCAGGGAGGCCACCCACCCGGAAGAACCGGGAGAAAGACGGGACTGAAATATTATACCGGGACATTTTCCGCATTTCATAATTCGCGTTTTCTATCTTGGAAATTGTTGCAAAATAAATTTATTTTGAAAATTGCATGTTCCCCTCAACCATATATGTGAGGATTCACATAAAAGGGGTTTTCTTAACTCAGGGCCAAAACTTTTATTTTTGAAATGGAATAAAAGATGATTAGCACCTCAGATTGAAATGATCGAACTTTAGAAATCGTTATACACAATTTAAAAATTAATTATTTTTAAATATTACTTTCAAGATTCTAGCATACGAATTTCCCAATTTTTAAACGAAGTTAGAAATTATTTTATTTTAGGCAATTCCAGTTTAAATTTAATTTAATTCAAAATTATATTTTTTCGAATGTGCAATTTTAAAAGTTTAATATTTAAAGCCTTTAAACTTAAGTTTTTTCCTAAATTAATATTTAGAATAATTTTTATAGTTTTTAAATTTTAAAACCTTGTAGTTTGAAATTTTGAGATTTGAAATGCCATGCCACTGTGGCTATTATTTTCTCCTCTAAAGTTTCATATTAAAAGCCTTGATTATACTCTTTGAATTTATTAATTGCAGATATAAAAAAAAGCAATGGCGAATTGAATAGCTTGAAATTGTGCATCTTCAAACATGATAATTATATTAAAGCAATCTTGTTTTGTGTATTATTATATTTTTTATGTAATATTTTTTAGATTTTTAATTTTTAGTTAAAAATTTAAACAAATATATAATCTTAAATTGACAAACGTCTGTTTGAAAAATTTATAAAATGATAAATAATTTTTAAAAAATTGTTAAAAATTACACAACAAAATCAAAAAATACGAATTGTGCTGTTTAACATCAACATAGATAAAAAATAAGCTTACTGAAACCGATACATCAGTTATTCAATAATTTGTCGGTTTCGGTTTATTACAATTTTATAGTTTGAGGTTTTCATGTTGATTTTAAAATTTTTTATTTTCACTTTTTTATAAGGTTTGATCTTGGAATTAGAAAAACTTCAATATTTGAATTACTAAGAGTATGATTGTTAATTTAAAAATAATTAATTTTTTAACAATTATCCTTTACTTAATGTAATTGAAATTCTTAGGATTTAAGTAAATGAAGTTCGATTATCATAGTTTTTGGTGTTCAATATATATATTTTTTTCGATGTAAATGAAATTCGAATTATTTTAGGTTTCCACTTTCCAGAGTAGATATTTTTTTTATTTTTGATGTTTCCCATTTAAAACTAATATTTGATTTAAACATTTTTTCAGAATAATTGAATCAATTTTTTTATTTCAAAAAGCTCGTTTATTTAGTTTAAACGTTGAATAAAAATTTGAAATTTTAAATTTTGTAATTTTGTTTATTTAGTTTTGAAAGTAAATAATTGAAACTAATAAAATTTTAATTTCTTTTAATTTTTAAATGACTTGTTCTCCTAACTTAAAATACGAACATATTTGGTTTTTAACGTTTTAAAACTGTCCTATTTTTTTAATTTTAATCCATGATCATTCTGTTTTGAGATTCTTTTATTCAAAATATAATTGATTAATGTTTACGCTTCAATATATAAATTATACAATATCATTTAACTTCTTTCTAATAAGGTTCTTAAATTCGTAAAATAAATGTCTCAAATTATTTAATTTTGAGATCTTCTGTTTTAAAATTTTTTAATTTTAAAAACTTTTAATTTAAAATTATATAAATGTAAAATCAAAAAAAGATATAAGCTGCATTTTTTGTCCTTAGGTCTATAATATTTTTCTTTTACCAAAATGTTATCTGATCTAAAATAGTTCGAATTGGAACGGTTTTAATTAGAAATCGTTTTACAAAAAAATTCAAATAATTTTGATTTGAAACCTTACTCAACGGAAAAATATTATTTCTATAATTTTTAAATTATTCTTGAAAAAAGTAAAAAGTTGCGTAAAATCCTAAAGATTTAAATATTACCAAATATTTCTTTCAATATGCGGGTTTCAAAAATTCTCTTGAATTTCAAAACATTTGAAACAATTTCATAGAATTTATAAAATTTCAGGACACTGAAAAACATTCCAGGAAACTTTAGGTGATTTTAAAAATTCAAAAATATTTCCAAGGATTTCAGAAAGATTTTGTAAGATTTAAGAATTTTAGTAATTCTAAGGGATTTATTTAAACGACTTTTTATAAATTATTTTAATAAATTTCTCAGGATTTTAAAATATTTCACAGCGTTTCTATTTCTTCAAGATACCTTAAAAAATATTCTAAAATTTAATGTAATTTAATGCAATATCAACCGATTTTATAATATTTTAATGAATTTCTGAGAATCCGTTCACATTAATCAAGGGTTTTGATTGATTTCAAATATTTAAAAAAATTTTTTAAATATTAAAAAAAAAATTTTAATATATAAAATAGGTTTCTAGAATTTGAAGGGATTTTCAATTTTTTAAAAAGATTTTAAGGTATTTTAAAGCATTTTGAAGGATTTTAACGTGCTAACCAAAATTAAAAGGTATTTCAAATGATTTAATAGAATTTGAAATATTCTAAGGAATTTTAAAGCATTTCAATGATCCTAGAATGAAAATATACCTGCGATTTTGAAGAATTTTCTAGAATTTTATAAAATCTGAAAGGATTTAAAAGGAGCTATACGATTTTAGGATATTTCAATATAATACAAGGATTTTCAAAACGCTTAACAAAATTTCAGGATATTCAAAAAAGACTTAAAAAATTTGAAATATTTTAGCTTATTTTCAAGGAATCTAAGTAATTCCTATGAAGTTTAAAAATTTAGAGGAATTTTCAAGGATTCTAATTATGTTGAAAAATGAAAAAACTCTATAAGGTTCTTGAAAATTTTCTAGAATTATGGAAGATCTGGTATGCTAGGAATTTTAAAACGCTTGACAAAGTTTCAAGATATTTTTAAAGTATTTAAAAAAATTAAAAAAAAATTTAGAGTATTATCAAGGCTCCTGAGAAGTTTTTAAGAGATTTGAAAAACTCAAAGGATTTTATAGGACCTATAAGATTTTAGGATATTTAAACAGAATGCTAGGACTTGTAAAACACCTAACACAATTTTGAGGTATTTTCAAAGAGTTTACATTTTTTAAAATATTTTATAAGATTTTTCTGGATTTTAAAAAAATGTTTAGGATATCAAAAAATTTTTGAGACATTTTTGAGAATTTTAATGATATTAGAGAATTTCAGAAAATCCTATGCGTTTTTAAAGAATTTCAGGATATTGTTGAGGATACTATAGTTTTGTAAGCTCTCAGAAAAATTTCAAGGAATTTTAAAATAATTAAAAATACCTAAAATAATTTGTAGAATCGTCAAGGATTTCAAGCAGTTAAAAAAAGAATTTTTAAATTAAACGAAAAATTAAAGGATTTTAATGATTTAAAAATATTAAACAAAACAAAAAAGTATGTGCTTCTAATGAATACTCCAGAATTTTAAATGATCTGAAAGGATTTTATAGGACCTATGAGATTTTGGGGTATTTTAAAATAATATTAGGAATTTCAAAGCGCTTAACCAAATTTAGGAGAATTTTAAAAGATTTGAAAGAATTTAAAATATTTCAGGGTGTTCTTAAGGATTTTAAGGAGTTTTCAAAGGAATAAAATATTTATAGGAATTTTCAAACATTTTAATGATTTTAAGGAATTTAAAATAATTTGTATGCTGTTTTAAAAAATTTCCAGATATTTCAAAATAATACTAGTAATTTTAAAGCTCTTACGAAAAGGATATGTCGCCCGCATACAGTAATATTCTTTTCGTTCTCTTCAAAACTCGCCGCTGCCACTAATATGCATATTTTTCCCCTAAAATGTAATCTTTGGATTTATATTAATAATTAGGTAAGTCCGCGACTCATTTCTGTGGTTGTATTCGTCAAAACTCAGTAGAATCGATGGCTGACTCGACACTGGCCACTACTACTGAAGGTCCCCGCGGATCGAGTGAGGCCGTCACATTGCAGTCAGATGACCGTTCCTTCTCCCGCGACTGCACTAATAGTACTTCAGTAGCACAGAACGTCGTGTAAGTAGCATTCATCGAGTTCTTTCACGCGACCGCCTGCCTACAGAGTAGTGTCTGGACGCTTTCAAAAAAACAATGAGTGAAGCGAACGCTTGAGTTAATTTGTTCTCCTCACGAGTAAACCTAAACGCGAAAATTAATCTAAAAGAACTATATGACAAAACTAAATATTTGACTGCAACTTCGAGTTCGTGGGTGATCGAAACAGCAGAAGTCCTCACCGCTATTCTTTTGAAGACCAAGATAATTTGAACGAGTTCAAACAATTACGATTTACGTTCTTTCTCACGAATCGAAGGTCGTGGTCCCGAACTTCAGCGTGGACAGTTTGCTTCCCTCTTCTGAGTGAAAGTTGGCTGTTAGCTCACTGGTTGCTAGCGATCACAAACCTGTCCCGGGATTGTAAGTTGTGCTTGACTGAGAATTGCTAGCTGAAGCTACGGCCAGAATTGAAAGGTCACACGTACTTCCA
>JAUELO010000179.1:29883605-29896891 GCA_032357855.1 Amphibolips quercusostensackenii | reverse complement strand
ACTGAACTTGTTTATGCACACACACTTGTCGATAGCGCATGGACTGTCTACCTTATAACACGTGCTTTTGATTGGGTAATCTTTAATTGTTAATTACTTAGTAATTATCAACGTCAGCAAAGTTCCTTTGTAATTATTTGCAACGCCATTTTTTGTTAACATTCAAAAATGCAGAAATTTTTTGTTAAACTAGGACACCCTGTATAAATGACGTTGTGTAAAAATTAACTTTAGACCGGCAAAAGTAAATCATTCGGATCTGAATTTGATAATCAGAATAATAGGTAACGGTTAGATATTTTAGGATTTACCATGATATCCACGTTTTCAGATTACAAGATTTTATCCCGGAATGACCAAATGAAAAGGTGTTAACTTGTAGAGGCTAAAGGAAAATTTGCTACGAAGTTGAAGACCCTGATGTTTCCAATACATAGGATGTTAATCCTTTAAAAGAACGCCACGCGAGATAGGACCTTAATATTTTATCTGTACAAGGTTGGACCTTTTTATTTTGTTTCTGTGAGATGAACCCTTGTCATTTAGACACTTTGCTCTAAAATTACTTCAAAAAATGTAATCTGGAGAGAGAAGCTAAGATGGAATCCAATAATTCCTTAATGAAGTGTTAAAAGAAATAGAGAGAAAATAGTAGAAACATTGTTAAATGATGCAAAGAATTTATCTCTGTTAGGGTGAGATAAATGAACGTTTAATCTTCTCCCTGAATATTTGTGGTAGAAGCTCCTCAAAGCTTCACTTCCACTCAGCACAGAGAAGATACTGATTCCTTGCGGAGAGCAGGAATTTAATGCTGTTAAGGAGATCTTTCCTTGATCGAGTAATAAGGTGAGCTAACTCACCACGGAATTACGACGTGCTATCGAGAAAGGTGGCTGGGTTGATAGATTTGAAGCTAGTCTACTACCTAGTTTCATCGAGTACGAAGCTTCGAGAGGTCAAAGAGATGCTGCCAAGCTCGAATTGCATTAAATTCCATAGACCGAATGATAAGAGAGAATGTAACAAATACGAATTGAATGTATGTCTGTTTGAATAGAACTCAATATATTTGCAAAGCAATTCAGGAAATGGGAGACCTTTGACCTTATTATCTTTGTTTCACTGGTACTGCTTTCATCTGTGCAAGCTTTTTATTTAAAATTTAAATTTAATGTCAAATTTAAATAATAACGGCTTATTATTTGTAAACTTAGAGAATACACTCGGAAAGTGGAACAATCAAAAACACTTTATCGATAGCTACAATGAATCTAAAATTAAAAAATTCTACAGTTCTAAACCCTGAATTATCATCAAAATTGATATATTCAATGTTTTATATTCATAAGTGACAGAAATAATATGCTATACTGAAAAACTAAAACGCGCGCTAAGTATGGGATTATCATTTTTTTTTGTTTCGCGCAATTTTTGAACCTAAATATTAAATAAATATAAGTACTTGTTTTAATATCATACTATATATATAATCTAAAATAGGAGAAAAATAAAGAACAAATTCTGTAATTACTGAAAATTGATGTCTTATCCTTAGAACTAATATATGAAATATTGAAAAAAAAAAATTAAATTAAATCGTTTCATTTTTAATAAACAATAGCATTTTCCAACAAAAAATACTGAAATGTTTCACTTTTTTTAAGTATTGTAAATATTAATAGTAATCTAATTATTTTTTCTCAACAGCAATTTCAGACAATAAACTGTGAGTTAATAAAACAAAAATATTTTTAAAAAAATTTTTTTTTTGTAAACCTTATACTATTTGTCAAAAATCACCAATTTTTAGAATAAGAAGCAAAACGAAACCAAAAATATTAGAAAAGTAATGTTTTTTATGACACGAATTTAAAATTCTAAAAATATTATGATCTTTAAAATTGTAAATAAAAATTTCGACGTTAAATAAAAATATAAAATAACAAACAATTTTTCAAAGTTGTGAATTTTCTTTGAAACTTAATGATTTTTGTTAAAAAAATCTATTTGCGTGAAAGAATGTGAAAATAAGTTTAGGTTGTTTAAGAATTGTTAATTTTTTCTTGAAATTTTTAAGCCTTATTTGAAAAGTAATTTTTTAAATTATGATAACAATTTTTAACTAAAAATGCTAAATATTGATCTAATTTTTTAAATCCTAATACCAATTTTAGAGAGAAACCCCTGTCACAATCTAACAATAATAAAAAAATCTCAATCTAGATTGAAATATAACCATTTTTTATACAAAAAAGTAGTTTTTGTGTAAAACGCTAATATAACCCAAAATTATCCAAATATGTTAATCTTTTTTGACGTAATTTTTTAAATTAATAATATCGATTTCTGACAAGAAACACCAAAACAATAAAAAAAATTGTAAAGGATTCCTAATCTTTTCAAAATTACAAATATTTTCGTTTTAAAATCCCACTTGTCAGCACAAAACGCTAGCATAACCTTAAATTCAAAAATAATTATGAACCTTTAAAATCTAAGACATTTTCATTAGAAAAACCGATATTCTGTAAAAAACTTTAACGTAACCTAAAACTTTTAAAAAACTGCAAATCTTGTTAAAAAAATAATGACTTTCATTTTGAAAAGGCATTTTTTCTTTGCAAAACGTTATTATTAACTAAAATTGCTGAAAATGTCGTGAATTTTTTTTTGAATATAATTTTTTCAATAAAAAATACCAGTTTTTGACAAAAAATACTAGCATACCCTAAAATTCTTAAAACAGTCTGAATTGCCTTTAATTTGAATGGTTTCTGTTTTAAAATATCATTTTTTTTGTAAAGTGCTAAAGCAACCTAAAATTCATGAAAAATTTTGGAACTATTTGCAAATTGCAAATCGTGTCTGAACTATAATGGATTTCATTTTGAAGTACCAATTTTCGGTGTAAAACGCTAAAATAACCTAAAATTTTGATAATATGCAAATCTTCTTTAAAATCTAATTTTTGAAACTAAAAATATTAATTTTAGACGAAAAACATTTACGTAATCCAAAAATGGCATAAACTTCTAAATCTTGTAGAGATAAAAAGGGTTTTTGTTTTGAAATATCAATTATTGATAAAAAAGGCTAACTTAACCTCAAATTTTTATGAAATAGAAACCCTTTGAAGTCCCATGATTTTACTTTGAACAACCCAATTTTCTATTAAAAACATTAATATATCCTGAAACTGTAAGCAAACTGTAAACCTTCTTCTAACTATAATAATTTTTGGTTTTAAAATAGCATTTTTTGCGTGAAACTCTTACGTAACCTGAAATTGTTAAAAAATACCTAAATTTTTTGTGACATCTAAATTAAAAAGAAAATTTAAAATACCAATTTTTGATGAAAGACACTGACATGATCCAAAATTGTTAAAAGACTATAAATCTTGTATAACATTATGATTGTTGTGTAATGTCATATAATCTATAATTAAAAACTCGCTTAGCAGTAAAGAGCGCTATCAAAACCGAAAAACGTAAACTTTTGAAAAATTGTCAATTTTTGAAATGTTTTTCAAAACTTTTTGATTATATAACAATTTTTTTTTCAAATCATAATTTCTATCGATAAGCTCTAACATAAAACATGTACCGGCGCTAATGACTCTGGTATTTCATGCAACTACAAGCATTCAATTAATAAAATAAAAGACTTTCAGCAATAAAATGCAAACCAATTTTCTTAATTATGATTACAAGATTTCGGAGACATATCGTTACACAACTTTTTTTGACAGAATTAATTAATGCGTAAAAAAATTGTTTAAACAATTTATGATCTTATAATATCACGAATTTAGTATTTGCTTAATGCTCTTGGCCAATTTATGATCCTAAAGATTTTATTTTATGATTGCAGTTGAATTTTAATTGATAAAACAATAGGCATTGTTTAAATATAATTTTTAACAGGTGAGTTGAAAAAATAATTTTTGGCTATTTTCCAACAAGTTATAATACTTTGTCGCAATCGACCTAATTTTCAGTTTGTCTAACCTGCTATTATTGTATAAATAATTTTTATTTATTGAAAAATCATTATTCCCTAATTTCAAGAATTAATAGTATTTCACATACCAGATAAATACGAGTGCTATTTTCAGCTCGAATATTTGAGTGTATAATGACAATTAAAAATAATAGAAATATGCAGAAACAGGTGTTTACAATAATAATTAAGCCATAGCATCTAGAAAATTTAGTTATTGCACGATTAGGTAAGATAATTCATTATTCAAGCAATTGGAAGTTGCTCAAAAGCTTGGCAGTAAGTTAAAAATACTAAGAATTAGGACGAAGTATTAAAACTTTAAAAAATAGCAGAACGTGCGTTATTTTATCTTTTTATTGTTAAAAAGTGGCATTTAAACAATCTTAAATTGTTGAAGCAAAGGAAAGTTTTTTGAAATTATAAAATTTACTCTTTAAATTCATAAATTATGTAACAGCATTTAGGAAATACCTTCGATTTGCGTTATTATGAGAGAATTAATTGTTCAAGCAAAAAGAAAAACTGTTGAAAAAATAAAAACTACCTTGAAAGTAGTAAGGGTTTACATAGAATTTAAAAATTTATTGTAAAATAACAAGAATATTCTATTTTTCAGCATTTCCTGGCAAGAAATTTGATTTAAATGCAAGCACATGGCCTAAACGATTTGAACAAACATAATCATTTTTCAAGTTCATTAAATAGGCTATAGAATTCATAAAATGCACAGACTTTTTGTTACTATTTTTAATTATTCAAACAAACTAATATTTGGAAAATCATTCAAAATTAATTGAAAGCTACAAAAGATCTTGAAATTTTTTCATTCTCGGGGATCTATGCAAAAGAAAATCGAAAAGAGTAATATTCTGCAAAAACCTTCCTGCACTGTTATAGTGTGGTTTTCAAGACAACATAAAAAAGTTAAGGATAGTTCAAATAAAATAAAAGGACTGATCCTCATTCCTTTAAGATTTTTCATAAAATGATAAAGCCTTGCCTATACTCTATTACACACTTTCACGTTTCGGACGGGATTTACAAAAATCTGCTTTCTTCAATTTTATTCTTATGGGAAACTTCAGGGTGTGGATTATTTTTTTTTTAATATTCTATGTTGAAATTATTTATAAAAAATTACTTGAAAATTATTGTTCCTTTTATTAGTATGTGACATAAAATTTGTGATGCGCAAACCATATTCCTAGAACTTGAGCCAAATTTAATTCCATGAGGGGTCTGTTTCTAATTAATTAGAAACTACCGAGACAAGGGTGATAAATAGCTTATGTAACAGGGTTATTACAAACCTAGCGAACTCGAATAGAGACCGAATTTCGCAACAATGTGAGAAATCGTTGTAGTCTGGGATATAACCGTGATCTTGCTGATTAAACTGAAACTGAGATCATGTTTACAACTAATTTATACAATTCCCATGTGAGGAAAAGGTATGATTCAAAAGTTTATCTGGTAATTGTTTTTTGGCCTCATTTTTTAAAATCCTGAAATATTTAATAATTCACCTTTTACATGGTTTTATTTACAAATACTTCATCTTGAGAATAAATGAAGGTAGAAAGCCCTTTAGTAGCTTTAAATGTTCCGTTTTGTGATGCGAGTGCAGGTCAATAATTAAATTTATGATAAAATGATTTTTATTCAAGATATATTATTTTGAATATTTCTGACTTTAATCAGTATTGACGTGTAGGCGTCGCACAGTGGAAAAAAGTGACTTTTCTGGTTTAAAATAACGTACAACCAATAAAAATTAACGATTTAACCAAAAAAAGTCTAAAAAAAATATCTGATGAGATTTCTGAAAAAGTTGTCTAGCTTTATTCTTAAATTAGGCTTTTGATTTTTTTTATAAACAAGCAAATATGACAAAAAAATTACCATCTTTTCTATTTGATGTTTCCGTTGCTCGTCAATAACAGAAAAATTATTAAAATCGCCTCAATTATAAAAAGGAACATTATTTTAAAATGTTTGTAATATATTATAATCAAGAAACAAAAATTTTTATAAACAAAGTATTTGCTAAAAGAATATTCTTTAAGATTTTTTATAATTTTCGGTTTTATAAAAGGTAAATCGTAATAAATTTAAATAAAAACAATATAATAATAAAAAAATTCCTTCCTGAAAATGTTATTTAGATTATAAACAAATTTAATGAACAAATGTATTATTTATGCATTTTTTCAGAAAACTTTGTTCTTCTTTGAGTACACTTTTTTTAAATTCGGAACTTAATGATAATTTTAGCAAAATTCATAATTTTTTATCAATGTTATGATTTCTTTAGGCAAATTCAATAAACAAATGCATTATTTGGGCATTTATCGGCAAAAAAATGCATTTTTTAAATTCCAGTTATTCAAGATTTGAACTTAATGTTAATATTAGCAACATTCATAATCAGCTAATAAATTTTATGATTTTACAAAGAAAGTTAATAAGCAAATGCATTAATCTGGCATTTGTCGACGAAAAAATTTGTTTTTTTCTATGCCAATTTTTTTAATTGAAAACTTTATTATAATTTAGTTTCACTCATGATTTGTTAAATGATCTTATGATTTTTTAACAAATTTATTAAACAAATGCATTATTCGAGCATTTGTCGCCAGTAAAATTCGTTTCTTTTCTCAATGCCAGTCCTTACATTTCAGAACTCAACTTATCATGAATTTTGCTGAGATTATTATGCAGTTATAAATTAAAAAGACTCACATAGAAAAAAACGAATTTTTCCGTGCACAGATGCCCAAGTAATGCATTTGTTTGTCTGACATCCAACGAAAAAAAATTTTTCTTGGCTAATTATTTTGTTTGTAAAGCTTACAAAATTCATCAAAAAATTAATAATTTTGCTTAAATTATCGTGAAGTTTCTAATTAAGAAGGTTCTGATAAGAAAAATCAAATTTTTTCGAAAAATGCCTGAATAATGCATTTGTTGATTAAATTTTTTTGAAAAAACTATAGGAATTAGACAAATTATGAATTTAACTAAAATTATCATAAAGTTTTTAATAAAAAAAAAAAAGACAAGAAAAAATAATTTTTCTGTCGACACATGCCTTATTGATGCATTTATTTATAAAAACTTTATTATTATTATTATTTATTTTTTTTAGATATGTTTACTAATTTTAACACCCACCTCTTATACAAAAGTATCACCGATAATGATGTGCGCTTACGATCAGTTCAGAATAGCTAATAATTACTTATTATTTAAACAATTTTTATGAACAAATGCACATTTTGATCATTTTTTTATTAAAGAGCTTGAATTTTGTACAAAATCCACCTCAAATGTTTTGCTAAAGACTCCTCGCTATCATATTTCTTATGTTGACTGAAATATAGTAATTTTTAAAACAATTTTCATTAAAAAAATGCACATTTTAGCCATTTTTTTATGAATTGGATTGATTTTTTGCAGAATCAACTTAAAATGTCTTGAAAAATACACCTTGCTGTCATATGTATAATACTAATTAAGAAGTGTTGATTATTTGAACAATTTTTATAAGCAAATGCACATTTTGACCATTTTTTCATTCATAGACCTAATTTTTTTACAAAATTATTCAGAAATGTCTTGCAAAACACCCTTTGATATCAAAGTTTTAATAGTTAGAGAAACTAATAATTATTTAAACAATTTCTATAAGCAAATGCACATTTTGATTATTTTTTTATGAACAAACTTGATTTTTTTGCGGAATCATATCGAAACGTCTTGTGAAAGAATCCTTTCTGTCATATTTTTTATAGCGACCTGTCATGCATTAGTTTATACAAATTTCTTAAAAAATCACAATTTCTTGGTAGCTATGAAAAATATAAAAGCAATGAGTCTTTGGCAAAACATTTCAAGTTGATTTCGCCAGAAAATTTATCTCAATCATAAAAAAATAGACAAAATGCATTTGTTTATAAAAATTGTTTAGGAAATTACCATTTTCAAACACTATAAAAAAAGTGACAGCATGAAGTCTATTGTAAAACATTTTTAATTGATTTTGCAAAAAAATTGAGCCTTTTATCAAAACATTGTGAAAATGTGCATTTGTTTATAAAAATTGTTTAAGCAATTAAAATTTTTTGGTAAATTTGAAAAACATGATATCAAGAAGTCTTTGGTAAAACATTTCAAGTTCATTCCGTGAAAAAATCAAGCCTTTTCATAAAAAAATTGTCAATATGTACACTTGATTAGAAAAATTGTTTGAATGATTCGCAATCATCAGCTTTCCTTAACGTATTGTAAGCGCACATTATAATCTGTAATATGTTATATGAAAGCTATGGGTTAAAATAAGCTTACTATTGCGATTCATGAAAAAATTATTCTTGTTAAATAATTTGCTTTTAACTTTATTATTTTTTTTTGTTACACAAATTCCTGTTGAGTTTGAATAAATTATCTGCAGTTACTTTCTATACCTTTAAGCCTTACGGTAATTTCTAAAAAAAAGAAACATCAAAATCGGTTAAGAATTGCACCGTCAGTCGAATTTTGTCCAGAAAATTATAGTATAAATAAGACTTAAATTCCTATCGATAAAAGTAGGGGTACCGATAGATTCATCTCGGCAATATCTCTAGCTTTTTTACGAAAAGTCTTTTCTTAAACAATTATATTATTCATAATTTCAAGGAATTTATTTATCAATTATGGGAAACAATGAAAAGTTTCTTGCTTAAACACAACATACCCTTAAGTATTATAAATTAAGATAAATTTTTGAAAATGCATAAAAGTTAGTTCACACATTGTGTTATCCCCCCCCCCCTCCTTTTCTTCTGCTCACTGCCTTTTAATGCAGCAAATGGATTTTAGAATTTTGCCTAAATTTTAAATGCAACTAAAAGTCTTATCGAAAAGGTAACGGTACTTCTAGATTTATCTTAGAAATATTTTCATGTATTTTTTCAGTTTTTTAGAAAAGTCATTTTTTGAACAATTATATTGTTTTTAAGATTTAAAAAATCATTTAACAATTATTGAAAACAATTTAAAGTTACTTACTAAAACATAACATCCAATTAAGTATCATAAATATAAAAAAATTTTTAAAAAGGCAAAAGAAAAGATAAAACATTGTTACCGATTTCAGAATTTTTTCTTGATTATAAATAAAACTGAAAGTCCTATCAAAACAGTAAAGGTAACGATATATTCATCTCAGCAATATCTCCAGCTTTTCTCATTTTTCATGAAAAGCTTTTTTCAAACAATTATATGATTCATAATTTCAAACAATATATTTTTAAATTATGTAAAACAATTTTAAAATACACACTGACGTAAAACATAAACTTAAGTATTATAAATAATTAAAAATTTCAAGAAATGCAAAATAGTTAGAACATTCTTTAATCCCCTCCACTTTTCCTGCTTACTTCCTTTCCATGCAGCATATGGATTTCAGAATTGTGCCTCAATCACAGATAAAACTAAAATTTAAACGATCATATTGTTTGTAATCTTTGGTCATTTATTTAACAATTATGAAAAACAATTTAAAGTTATTTAATGAAGCATAACGTACCCTTATGTATTATAAATTTAAAAAATTTTTAAATAATGCAAAAAAAATTAGTTAAACCATTGTTTTCTTCCCCTCTACTTTCCCTGCTTACTGCCTTTCCATGCAACATTTTTTAGGTTTTTCAAAAAAGTCATTTTTTAACCAATTATATTGTTTTTAATTTTTAGGAATTTATTTAATAATTATGAAAAACAATTTAAAGTTTTTTACTGGGAAATAACATACCTTCAGTATTGTAACTGAAGAAAAATTTTATAAAATGCAAAAAAAAGATAAAATATTGTTTTTATCCCGTCTACTTTCCCTGCTTACTGCCTTTCCGTGCAGCATATGGATTTCAGAAATGTGCTTCTGTTATAAATAAAACTAAAAGTTCTATAAAAGGTAGAGGTACTGATAGAATCATTTTAGTAATATCTTTCTCATTTTTTTCAGTTTTCATAAAAATTCATTTTTTCAATAATTGTATTACTTATAATTAAAAAAAAATTTATATAACAATTATGTAAAACAATTTAAAATTCACTTTGACTGCTTACTGTCTTTCCATACAGCATATAAATTTAAAAATTGTGCCTTAATTATGAAGGAAAGTGAAAGTCCTATAAAAAAGTAAACGTATTAATAAATTAATCTCGAAAATATCTTAATGTTTTTTTTCATTAATTTTTTTTTTTGAAACAATCATATTGCTTGTAATTTTCATGAATTTATTTGAAAATGATGAAATACAATTTCAAGTTGTCTAATAAGACAAAACGTACTCTTAAGTATTATGAATATAAAAAATTTTAAATAACGGAAAAAGTTATTTTAAACACTGTTTTGCCTCTTCACTTTTCCAGCTCACTACCTTCCAATGCAGCATATTGATTGCAAAATTTTGCCTCAATTATAAATAAAACTGAAATTCCTGTCGAAAAAGTAAGGGTACATATAGATCCTTTACGCCAATATCTTCAGTTTTTTTCAATTTCATATAAAAAGTCATTTTTTAAACAATTATATTGTTTATAATATTTTAAAATTTTTATAACGTTTATAAAAAACAATTTAAAGCTTGTTACTAAAACACAACACTTTTCAAATAATAAGGATACATCTTCATATAAAAATGGAATAGTTGATTACATTTTCAAACAAAAAAAAATAGTTTTTAACTATGCCTTCAAATCTGCAGCTAAAAATGATGAGTTTTATAAATAAAAATTCAATAGCTGATAAATCTTTAAACCAAAAAAAATTTCAAAACAGAAGTGTTGAATTTTCAGCCAAGGAAGATTTTTCAATAAAGTGCAAAAAAAATTTCACCTTATTGTTAAATTTTCAGGCCAAAAAAGTGAATTTCATGAAAAACAGTTAAATTTTCAAACAGAAAATTTTAACTTTTAGCAAAAAAGTTAATTTCCAATCAAATAGTATAATTTTTTACTTCAATATTTAAGTTAAAAGCACGAAAAGACGAATTTTTTAAACAAAAACAAAGAAACTTTTTAAAAAAATTGGTTCATTTTTAGATAAAATAGTAAAATTTTTAACAAATAAGAACATTTTTTACCGAAAACATTATTTTTCGACCATAAATATAATAGCAGAATTTCAATTCTAGAACAATTTACTTTAAACTGAGAATAGTGTTATATTTAACCAGAGGTGAATTTCAAACTGAATTGACAAAATTTTAAATAAAACACTTAAATTTTAAGTAAAAAAATTATTTAAAAAAAACTCATTTTTAAGACAGGAAATCAATTTTTTACTTTCTTAAAGTGCTTCAACAGATATGCCTAGTTTCAAAACCAAATTTAAAATAATTTACAGTTTCCTACTACTTATAAGGGTGATTTACAATATTTTTAATTTCTGGGTAGGAAAATGATTTTTTTTACCTTAAAAAAGTGTTTTCCTGCACTAATGTAGGTCAAGTATTGGTCAAAAATTTATGACCATTCTTAAGAATTTAATTATTATTGTGATCAATTTCTTTCATCAAACAAAAAATCTAAAATCTGTACAAGAGCTTAATTTTGATTCAATTTCGGCATTTGCTGTAAAAGCCTTCCATATAGTTAGCAAGCCATCACAGTTGACTGATAGTTAGTTCAATAATTTCCTGCGCCTTTGATCAAAGTTAAGTTGATGATAATGCAATCGAACTAAAGTCTGTCTTAGAGTAGGATAATGATAATCCTACTAAATTTTGAATTATGTCATCTGGATCCGAGACGTTTCATGTGGATCGAGGTAATCTGTGTGTTCTCTAACTAGCGTGCACCTGCTCAGTTTCGAGATCAATTGTAATTATTCAATTCTGTGATTATAGCTTGCGAATATATGATAATATGTACCTTATCATTAAATCAAAGATGTATCAGAAAGCATACTAAAGTATGTCAATAAACTATTTAATTTTTTTATACAGTTTAAAGAAAACACTTCAAAGCAGTGATTGAAACCTGGAAAATCTTGAAAATTCTTCTAGTTTTCGCCACAAGAAAATAGGTCATGAAATTAGTTGTTCACGTGTATCTATTAATTTTAAGAAACAGATATAAAGTTTGTTTTTCATGATCCTTATTGGAGAGTAGGTCAGTGCTTCTGATGATGAAAATAGAGCTGTTAAACACTTCTTCATGCATAATTCTAAATTATCGCTGATGCATTCCAAACTGTGTTTATTTTCATGTCGTAGAATAGCAAATATTTTTTTTAATTCAAAAACAAAAGTTCAAACATTTCTCTTAAAGCTAGATTTACCCCTACAATTTATAATCTCTTCACGCATTATAACATAAAAACTTTTCTATTTCGAAATAAGTAATTTAGAAATATTATGTTCGATATATACATTTTTGGCTATAACATCGATATATTATTTGTCCCCTGCGTCAGGAAAAGCCGGATATTAGAAATACCTAAAATAATTCTTACTAAAATTTTAAGTTTTTTTTTAAGATTAGAATTAGGAATTCAAGTAATTTGCTTCTTTATAAAGCATTTTATGTACCAGAAACAGAACAAAAAGAAGTAAAAAAATCAAAATCACTTGTCCCTTCAACTCCTTTCCGGCTCATTAGAAACAAACATATAACATAAGAAAAATGTTGGGGAAAAAAAAGCTTTAATCAAAACCAAACCCTTACTTTTTCCTCTACTTTTTCATAAAAAAGCTACTAGGCTTCTGAAATGTGTGAATTTTCATATTATTACTTTTCCTATTTGGAAAATGTAATCATCGGAACAGATTGGTTCAGAGTAAATCGCAAGAAATAAGTATATTTCCCTTACATTCACAAACTTAGAACTAATTTGTGCAAATTTTTTTTTTTTAGTTGCACCAAAGGCGATTTCGTCAAAGTATTTCAACATCTGGAAAGCAACGGTGTATCTGAGTATACACCTTGGTCTGGATTTCTCTGCGGCAGCTTGGGCGATATTCCGCAAGTCCTTTATAGTTCGAGATCAACTCTCATCCTGGAGCTGCACACTGAAGAACCACCATCTAATACAACTGGATTTTCCGGAACATTTAAGTTCATAGACAGCCGTGAGTCTTTAAAAATTATTTATAGAAATTCTCAAACCTTAGATAATTTCGCCATAAACGTATGAAGTGTAAAAAATTTCGCTTAGTGAACAGTTCTCAGTACGATTAACATAAAGTAGTTTGTGGAATAAAAGTTTGCTAAGTAATTGAAAGTAA
>JAUELO010000179.1:29864857-29877412 GCA_032357855.1 Amphibolips quercusostensackenii | reverse complement strand
TCGTCGTTTTAGTTTTCAATACTACGAGTTCTTTTCCTACTAGGTCGTTCTGAGTCTTTGGAAGTGGAACTCATTTTTATTTCTTTTTATTTTATTTATGTGATAAAATTTTTACGTATTTTTCGGACCGCACAGAAAAACGTAATAAATTCAGCAACGAGTGAAAAGCGGCATGACACCGGATGGAGAAAGAGAAAAGTTTCTTTTTTGTCCGCGAGCTTCAAAATCTGTGGATTGGACCGAGCAACTAAAGTTACTACAATATTTGACCTAGAGGACGAGACGACGTAGTATAATTTATTTGTTTCTCTTGGTGGTAAACTTATTTTTTTGGATGAAGATTTAACTTCTGGGTTTTAAGTTGAACTACTACGTTAAAAATAATTTCCTTGTTCAAGATTCATCATTTTATTTTAAAAATTCATACCTCTAGTTAAAAATTTAATTGATTATGAAAATTTTATTTTTATATTTAAAAATATAACTGTACAGTTAAAAAATCATGCTTTCCTTTTGGTGATTAACTTATCTTTTTGAATAGAGATTCAATACTCGGTTTCAATTAAAACTACGAAGTTAAAAATAATTTTCTTGTTGTTGAAGATTCATCATCTTGGTTTAAAAATTCATGCCTCTAGTTAAAAATTCACTTGCTTCAGGAAAGCTTCATTTTTAGTTGAAAATGTAACAGTCTGGTTAAAAAATCACGTCCTTCTCTTGGTGGTAAACTTATCTTTATGGATAAAGATTTAACTACTCGGTTTTAAGTACAACTACTACGTTAAAAATAATTTCCTTGTTGTTGAAAATTTATTATTCAATTTTGAAAATTTATATCTTTGGTTGCAAATTAAACTGCTTGTTTGTAACTCTATTTTTTTAATTAACAATATAATTGTTTGTTAAAAAATGCATGGGTTTCTCTTGGCGGTAAACTTATCTTTTTGGATAAAGATTCAACTACTTGGTTTTAAGTTGAACTACTACGTTAAAAATGATTTTCTTGTTGTTAAAGATTTATTAATTCATTTCGAAAATCCATACCTTCTGTTGTAGAATTCAACTGTTTTCAAAAGTTAGTTTCTATAGTTGAAAATATATCTGTCCATTTGAAAAATCATGTGTTCTTCTTGGTGGTAAACTTATGTTTTTCGATGAAGATTTAACTATTCGGTTCTAAGTAAAACTACTACGTTAGAAACAATTTCGTTGTTGTTAAAGATTCATTATTTAAGTTAAATATTTCATATCTTTTGCTGCGAATTCAACTGCTTGTTAAAAGCTTATTTTTTTAATTAACAATATAACTGTTTGTTCGAAAATTTATGTGTTCCTCTTGGTGGTAAACTCATCTTTTTGGATGAAGATTCAACTACTTGTTTTTAAGTTGAATATGACAAATCTGCAGAATAAATTCCAGTGGAATAAAATTGAATTATTATTGAATTGTAAATTCAGGAAAAGATAGCAAAGTTATTTGAAAACTTCTGCAATATTCAAGTAAGAAGATGTAATAAAAACACTTAACTTTGAATAAAAAAATCTTCTCTCTGGGAGAGCACATTTTGATCACGCGCTGTCCGCGCGACTGTTGATTTTCGCGCTTCGTGCTCGAAAATATCTTTATCTCGTGCTACGAGCTTAGTCTTTGTATTCCCCTCACAAATTTACACAGACCTTCCAAAGTTCAAGGTCAAAGCATCAACAACTGTAATTTGGTGACTGTGAATTCTCTTTTGTTGAATCTGGTTAAACTTCAACGAACACATTTTCATCACGTATCTCGTGCTTCGCACTCGATTTTGCCAGAACTGTAAACTTTTCTATATTATATTCAACACTTTTGTATTGAATTTATATTACATTTATTCCCTTACCTCGACCTCCTAATCATAATGAAAATTAAAAAATGTCCAGAAATTCGTTTCTCTGAACATGTGAATTGTAAAACTAAAAAAAAATTTTTAATATATTTTACTTTTTGGAGAAAACTTTGCAGTCAATCAAAAGGTTTGCACTCGCAGTTAAACATAGTTGACTTGAAACAAAGAATTCAAAGAAGAAAAATAATAACGAGTTTGGATGTCTACCATGGTGACAATATTTAGTGGTTACTATCCTGCTCTATATTGGATGCGTGAATGGAACCACTCAACTATATAAAACTACCCTCTTTAAAAAGATATTAGTCTTCTTTCAAGAAAACTGGTTTTAGTGGCGACGCAATGTCTGCTGGAGTCTGTGCAACACGAATTGGTTTAGCTTCGAGATAAGAAAACCAGAGGAAGATGAAATACTTTTAAAGTCATTTAACTTTGATTCTAAATTGATATTTTTAAATCCTGCATACCAGGAAGGTCTAAGTTGAGAGATCGCTCTGTTTCTCTTTATTTTCTACTTTCCCTTTCCCCTTTCCATTTACTCTTGCACCTTTACCTTTTCTCTTTTTAGATTACCCTATTCGCTCTTTCCCTTCCTATTTCCTATTACCTCTTTCCCTTTTCTTTACTTTTCCCTCCCCTTTCCCCTTTTTCCATCTCCCTTCTTACTCTATTCAAATCTTCCTTCGGTGCGGCGATTCGGAATGTCTTTAAAGACTTCTCTTCGATATCCCCACTCTCTCTCTCTCTCTCTCTGCACTCTCTTAATATGCGATATTTTAAAACTAATAGTGATTTCTTACAAAAAATATTAAACTTAATCCATGAAAGTTTCACTTTTGCCGTGTGGCCTCACTGCCACACACTGTTTTTTTATTTCAAATAATCATCAATCGAATAATGAGTAACAAGTCACAATTTTCCTTTATTTTCAAAAAAGATTTCCCTTTTTCTTATTTTTTGCTTCATTTTGAACATTTTTAATACAACTTATTATTGTGATTAAAGAGTTTTTTCGGGTTTCAATCCCAAAAAAACTCTTTTATTACAATGAATCATCGTGAAAGGATTAAATCTATTATCAGAACTTATTATTATTAACAGAATTAGTAGATTCTATTATTTGGTTTATAATACAACTATTGATTGGAAACTTAAACTTGGCTAAAAATTCATGCATTTTGTTGATCCTTTACCTTTTATCAAAGAAAATTTATATTCTTGCTAAAAAAATAATTTTTTTGGTTAGAAATTCATTTCTTTGGCTGGATGTAGAACTCTTTTCTTGAAAATGTCTTTTTTTCATAATATGTATTATTCATGCTACTGAAAATTTATTCTTTGTAGTTAAAAATTCGGCTGATTGATTAAAAAATATTTCTTTTTCGGTTTATAATTCAATTGCCTAAATAAAAAATTTTGTTTTTTGTTGATAATTCATCTTTTTTGGTGGATAATAATTATTTTTAATTCAAAAATGAGCTCATTATTCAGTAATTTATTTCGTTGATTGAAATTTTAACTATTTTGCTAAAAATTCGCGTTTTTGGTAGGAAAATACTTTTTGTCTGAAAACTCAAGTACAATATTTAAAGTTAAAACAATTTTGTACAAAATTAATTTTTTTTCGTAAAAAATTATTATTTTAGTTGAGAATTACATATTTTGGTCGTAAGCTAACTTTTTTGTTAAATGTCACCTATTGTGTAGAAACTTCAACTTTTTGGCTATAAAATTCCAGTATTTAATAGAAAATTAAAACTATGTTGTTAAAAATTATCCTTTATGGTCAAAAATTTGACTCATTGCTTAAAAGGTAAAAAACATTATTAAAAATGAATTTTTTGTTTAAGAATTTATTTCTTTGCTCAAAAACTTTTTGGCTTAAAAATTCCACAATTTGGTAGAAAATTAAACTCTTTGTTTGAAAATTAACTTTCTTTTAAAAAATTTATATTCTTGGTTAAAAATTAAACTACGTTGGTGAAAAATTTAACTTTGGGGTTACAAATTAAACCATTTGTTTGCAAATTTAACAAATTAATTGGAAAATCGCTTCTTGGCTTAAAATTAATGTTTTTATCTGAAAATGTAGCTATTCCATATTTGGTTGAACTTCAAAGTAAAATGACTAATCTTCAACCAAACTAGTTGTACTTTAAGCAAAGAAATTAATTTTCATTAAAAGAAAATAATTTTTTACTAAAATTATAAATCTTCGACTAGAATACTTATACTTCCAGTTAGAAATTTATTTTGTTTAAAAAATCTACGAAAAAAAACAGTTAAATTTTTAATTCAAAATCATTAGTTTTCTCTTAAAGAGGTCTAGTTAGATTGTCAGTTAGAAAAGTAATTTTCAATTGAAAAATTAATTTCTCAACAAAATAGTTACAGTTTTCGCTAAAGAAATGAATTTCTACTAAAATGATGAATCTTCAATCAAGATACTTCTACTTTTATCAAAAAATCAATTTTTATAAAAGGAAACGCATTTTTAAAAAACTCGTTAAATTTGTAACGAAAGAAATGAATTTTCAACTTGAATTATGAATTTTAAACTGGAAAACTTATACTTTCAGTTTAAAATTAATTTTCTGACTTAAAATATAGTTGTTGAATTTTCAACCAAAGAAATGAATTTTTAACTATAATGAGCAATCCCTAACTATAATATTCATACCTTTAGTGAAAAATCAAATATTTATAAGAAACCTTGCAAAATTTTTTTGAAAAAAACAAAATTAGACTATTTGGTAAGAAATGTTTGTATTTATTTAAAAATTTATCATTTAGGCTGAGGTATCAACTTTTTTGTTAAAAATTAGTTTTTATGACGAAAAATTTATCAATCCAATTTTTTGTTGGAAATTCCAATTTTTTATTTAAAAATTAACTATTTGTCTAAAAAGGTTAACTGATTTGTTAAAAATTTATCTTCCTAAATTAAAAATTAAGCTTTTTTTGTCTTTTTTTTCGGTTCGAGATCCAACTGTTTTCTAGAACATTCGACTCTTTTAGTTTAATATTAAATTATTTTGTGAAAAATTTGTCTATTTCCGTAGGAAATTAATTTGATTTTATTGAGTTCATTTCTTTGATTGAAAATTCATATTTTTTGTTGAAAAATTCGTCTTTTTGTAAATAATTAATTGTCTAAGTAGAAAATAGTTCTTCTTCAGGTTCAAAATTCATCTTTGTATGTTAAAAATTAAGCTATTAGGTGAAAAGTTCAATTATTTAATTAAGTTTAATTATTCTGTGCAAAATTTAACTATTTCGTGAAAATCACCTCTTTGGTAGAAAATTTAACTGTTTAGTTGAGAATACGCCCTGTTAGATAACAAATTAATTTCTTTTGGTAGAATAGTCACCTTTCTTGGTTGGACATTTATCTCTCTAAGCTAAAAATTAGGGTTTTTGTCAAATAATAATAAAAGACTTTCTTAACTCTTTATATAATCACATTAAAATTACAAAGCTGAGATTTCAATAAAATTTGCTAATTTTTTTTCAAACAAAAAAATCACTATCCTGTGAATAAAAATTTTTTGAAACATTTCTTGTTTCTCCTAGGAAGTTGTTAATCTTCTAGAAGTAAGAGTGGAAATTAGTTACATTTGGAAAAATACGTTTAAAAAGAAAAGATGTTAATATCAAATGTCTTTTGTTTTGCTTAGAAATTCACTAATTCTGTCAAAATGAAAAAATTGATGTTGAAAATTTAAATCTTTTTGGTTATAAATAAACTATTTTTGAATGATAGTCAATTACTTTTTGATGAAGAGTGTACTATTATATTTTTTGTTTGCAAGTTTATCATCTTTGGCTTAAAATTGTCTTATTCGGTTAAATGTGATTTCATGAAAATGTATCTTTTTAGTTAGAAATGTAACTATTTGGTTGACGATTCAAGTACCTAGTTAAAAGTTAAACAACTTTGTTAAAAATTAATTTTGCTGTTGTCTGAGATTTAGCTATTTTGTTAAGTATTAGTTTGTTTCTTCTTAAATATTGATTTTTTATTAGAAAATTACCCTCAATTTCAACTCCTTTGTTAAAAAATCATTTTTCTTGTCTACGATGTATCATATTTGTAAAAATTCATTTGTTATTACGGAAATTAAGGTATTTTGCTAAAAATCTTTTTTTTGAGTTAATGAATAATTTTTTCAACTGAAAATTTGTCTATTGCATTTTTGGTTAAAAATTTATCTCTTTTATTCCAAAATTTAAATATTTGATAAAAAATTTATTTAATTTTTTTTCATTCTACTATTTAGTTAAAAATATATTAATTATGTTAAAAAATTTTCTTCTTCTTTGTAGAAAATTCACCTTCTTTGTTGAAAGTTCTTTTTTACAGTTCAAAATTCATCATTTTTGTTGAAAATTTAACTTGTTGGTTAATAGTTGAACTTTTTCGTCAGAAACTCCTTATTTGTTTGTGAATGATTAATTACTTTATATTAAAATCCATCTTTTTTGTAAAAATTGTTCTATTTTGTTGTAAATTTGTTTTGAAAATGTCAAAAATTAATTTGTAAAAATATTCTTATAATTTTCATTCCTTTAGACCATGATTTTTTTTCAGTAGGTGAATTTAAAGAAGCCCTTTCAGAGAAAACAAAATTAATTATTATTTTCATAGAGATTTATAGCCCAGTATAGGAAAATTAAAATTTTTCTCCTGATCTTATGTAACAATTTTTTTAAAACATTCCTTGTTTAAGAATTTTTATTTTTATAATAACCAGTTCACGAATTTCTGCAAAAGTGGAAAATTTTAAACTAAAGTTTATAATCAGAATGGTATGCAACGGTGTGATATCTCAGGGTTTACTATATTCAGATTATTATTTTAATTCTCAGATTTTTCTGACGCGTGATTAGCATGTGCAAAAACCTTTTAGCATATTAATAGAAACCTTTGAGTAAAAACTTTTTATATCCCATTTGCGACATACGACCTCAACTTGCAGGTTGAAAACCTATGACGTCGACTCTTCCATATTAGCTTTAGGAATAAAATTTCTGTAACATTTCACCTAATTCGTTGGCAAAAAGAGTATAAGGTTAATAAAAGGAGATTCTAGACTGGAATGCCTCAGAGCGTTGAAGCATCCGTCGTACAAAAGAACACGAGTTTTTATAATAATAGGTTAAAAAGCTGGTGGGAGGGAAATTAGCATGAGCAATGATAAGTCTCTTGGATGGGGTTATTTATCGCTTTTTTAAGCATTTTTGCTTTAATCGATTATTTTTCGAGTTTCAGTACTTTCTATAAATAAAAGTCAATTTTTTCACCATTATTGGAAAATCATCATCATTTCATCTTGTCCTCACTGAGTGAATAATTATCACCTGATATGGCCTTCGCTGTCTGAATCATCATCATTTCATCATGCCTTCACTGGATAGATCATTATCAGCATCATTATTATCATCGTCATCTTTTTTCTGAGCTAGCCTGCACTGGCTTGACCATGGTCATCATTTGGTCTTGTCCGCACTAGCTACATTATCGTCATCATTTTATCTTGCCTTCATTGGCTAAAGCATCATCATAATCGTCTTATATTACCTTTACTATCTAAATCATCATCATTTGATCACCACTTTATTGACTGAACTTTAATCATCACTTGATCTCGTCTTCATTGGCTACATCATTGACATCAACATCACTTAATCTTGCCCTCACTATCTAAAATATTACCGTAATTTGATCTTGTCTTCACTGCCTAGATTATTATCATTATTTTGTCTTGCCTCCTCTAGCTGTATCATCATCATCGTCTGATCTTATTCTCACTGCCTGCATCATCATCACGATCATCATCGGATCTTGCCTTCACTAGGTGATTCATCATTGTCACCGTCTCATCTTATTTCTGATGACTAGGTCATCTTCAGCATCATCACCTGATCTTGCCTTTAAGGACTAAATCATGGTTATCATATGATCTTGTCTTACATAGCTGAATAATAATCATCACCGTTACCATCATTTGATCTTGTCTTCACAAGCTCAATAATAATTATAATTATCATTGTCATCTGATTTTTTATTTACTGGCTAGGCCTCATTATTATTTGATATTGTATTTACTCCCTGCATCAACATCATTATCTTATTTTGACTTTACTGTTTAAATAATCATCATCATCGTCTTATATTATCTGTTTTGCCTAATTCTTAATCATCGTCTTATCTTGACCTTATTGGCTTAACTATTATTATCATTTGCAATTGTCTTTATCAGTTAAATCATCATCCGCATTATCTAATCTTTCCTTTAGTGGCTCAATCATCATCGTCATTGTCTTATTTATTTTTTATGACTAGATCATCATCAAATTCATTATTTTATATTGCCCTCACTAGCTGGAACATTACTATCATTTTAGCTTGTCTTCACTGTTTGAAACATCATCCTCATCATCATTTTTATCATCATAATCATTGTCTATCTTATCTTTCCTGCGTACATCATCATCATCACTATTATCATAAGATCTTGCCTTCACTAGGCAATCATCATTTTAATCGTCTCATCTTAGCCTTGCTAGCTAGATCATCTTTATCTTCATCACCTGATTTTGCTTTCATGAGCTGGATCTTTATTATCATTTGATCTTTTCTTCACTATGTAGATAATGATTATCACCTTTATTATCATTTAATCTTGTCTTTACTGGCTAGATAATCATTACAATTAATATTATCATCTGAGTTTGCCTTTACGGGCTGGAAAATTATCAACATTTGATTGTGTCTTCACTACCTACATCAACTTCATTATCTTATCTTGCCTTTACTGTCTGAATCATCATCATCATCATCATCGTCTTATATTATCTTTATTGCCTGATTCATCATTACCTGATCTTGCCTTTATTAGCTCAAATATTATTATTATTTGATATCGTTTTCATTTGCTAGATCATCATCATCATTAATATCATCTAATCTTTTCTTCACTGGTTCACTGATTATTTCTATTGTCTTATTTATCTTTACTGACTAGATTATCATCATAATCATTATCTAATATTTCCTCTACAAGCTAAAAAATTACCGTAATTTGATCTTGTCTTCACTTGCGGGATCATCATTATCATCATCATCCTATCTTGCCTTCACTGGATTATTCATCGTCATCGTCTTATATTATCTTTGCTGCTTAAATCATCATCATCTGATCTTGGCTTTATTATAAAATATATTATTATCACTTGATATTGTCTTCATTTGCTAGATCATCGTTGTTATCACTATGATCTAATCTTGCTTTAACTGTCTCACTAATCATCGCCATTGTCTTATTGATCTGAACTGACCAGATAGTCATCATAATCATTATTTAATATTTTCCTTACAAGCTGAAGCATTACCGTGATTTGATCTTGTCTTCACTGTCTGGATAATCATTATCATTATCATCATCTTATCTTGCCTTCACTGGATGAATTATTATTATCGTCTTATATTACTTTTACTGCATGAATCGTCATGATCATCTGATCTTGCCTTTATAAACTAAACTATTATTATCATTTAATATTGTCTTTATTTGTTAGATCATGATCACTATTATCTGCTCTTGTCTTCACTGGCATAGTGCTCATCGCTGTTGTCTCATTTATCTCCACTAACTAGATCATCGTCATGATCATTATCTAATATTTCTCTCACTAGCTGAAACATTACCGTAATTTGATCTTGTCTTCACTGTCTCGATTATTATTTTAATCATCATCTTATCTTGCATTCACTGAATGAATCATTATCGTATTCTTGTATTATCTTTAGTGCATGAATCGTCATTATCATTTGATCTTGCCTTTATAAACTAAACTATTATCATCATTTAATATTGTCTTTATTTGTTAGATCTTCATCATCAGTAATATCTGTTCTTGGCTTCACTGTCCTAATGATCATTGCCATTGTCTAATTTATCTGCACTGACTGAATCATCGTCATAATCATTATCTAATATTTCTCTCACTAGCTGGAACATTACCGTAATTTGATCTTGTCTTCACTGTCTGGATCGTCATTATCATCTTTTTTTATCTTGCATTCACTGGATAAATGATTATCATATTCTTATATTATCTTTACTGCATAAATCGTCATCATAACCTGATCTTGCCTTTATAAACTGAACTATTGTCATTATTTTATATTGTCTTTATTTGTGAGATCATCATCATCACTATTATACGATCTTGCTTTTCCTGGCATAATGATCATCGCCATTGTCTTATTTATCTCCACTGACTAGATCATTGTCATAATCATGATCTTATATTTTCCTTACTAGCTGAAAAATTACCGTTATTTGAACTTGGCTTTGCTCTCTCGATCATCATTATCATCATCATCTCATCTTGCCTTCACTGCATAAATCTTTATCATAGTATTATATTTTCTTAACTGCCTAAATCGTTATTCCCATCTGATCATGCTTTTATCAACTAAACCATCAATATAATTAAATATTGTCTACATTTGCTAGATCATAATAATCACTACTATCTGATCTTTCCTTTACTGGCTCAATCATCAGCGCCATTGTCTTATTTATCTTTTTCTGTCTAGATGATCGTCATAATCATAATCTGTTACTATCCTCACTAGCTGAAATATAACCGTAATTTGATCTTGTTTCTTCTGTCTGGATCATAGTCATCTTGTCTTGCCTTCTCTGGCTGCATCATCATCATCGTCTGATCTCATCTTCACTGCCTGAATCATCATCACGATTATCTTCGGATCTTGCTTTTTCTGGGTGAGTCATCATTGCCATCGTCTCATCTTATCCCTGCTGGCTAGATCATCTCTATCATCATCACCTAATTTTGCCTTCACGGTCCAAATCACCACTATCATCATTTGATCTTGTCTTCACTAGCTAGATAATGATCATCACCATTACCGTCATTTGATTTCGTCTTTACTGGCTAGATAATCATTATAATTATCATAATCATTATAATCTTATCTAGCCTTTACTGGCTGAATAATCATTATCATCGTATTATATTATATTTACTGCCTGAATCGTCATCATCATGTAATCTTGCTTTAATTGGCTAAACTATTATCATCATTTAATAATGTCTTTATAAGCTAGATCATCATTATCACCAACATCTGATCTTGCCTTCACTGGCTCAATCATCATTGTTATCGTCTCATTTATGTCATCTAACTAGGTCACTATCATCATTATTATCTGATATTGCCCTTACTAGCTGGAACATTAACGTTATTTATTCTTGTCTTTACTGTCTAAATCATTATCACCATCTTGCCTTGTCTTCTCTGGCTGCATCATCACCACCATCATCATTGGCTCTGGCTTTCACTGAGTGAATCATCATTGTCATCTTCTCAACTTATCCTTGTTCAATAGATTTTTTTTATCGCTATCACCTGATTTTGCCCTTACGGCCTAAGTCATCATTATTATTAAGTCTTATCTTGACTAGCAAGATAATGATCATCACCGTCATCATTATTTTATCTTGTCTTCACTATATAGATAATTATTATACTTATTATCATCATATGGCTTTGCCTTCACTGGCCGGACCATTATCATCAATTGTTCCTGTCTTCACTGCCTGCATCAACATTATTGTCTTATCTTTCCTTTACTGGCCTAGTCATCATCACCACCGTCCCATATTATCTTTACTGCCTGAATCGTTATCATCATCGTCTGATGTTGCGTTCATTGTCTAAGCTATCATTATCATTTTATATTGTATTTATTTGCTAAGTTATCATCATCACTATCATCTGATCTTGCCTTCACTGGCCCGATTATTATCGCTTTTGTCTCATTTATTTTTGCTGACTAGATAACCGTCATAATCATAATCTGATGTTTCCCTTACTAGCTGAAACATTACCGGAATTTAATCTTGTCTTTACTCTCTGGATCATCACCATCGTCTGATCTCATCTCATTATTCTTGATGACTAGATCATCTTCAACATCATAACCTGATTTTACTCGCATAAGTTGAATCATTATCATCATCATTTGATCTTGTCTTCACTGGCTAGATGATGATCATCATCATAATCATCATCATAATCATCATTTAATTTTGCCTTTACTGGTGACACCATTATTATCCACTGTACGTTGCATTATCGACTGTAAGGAGGTTTTCCAAAAATTAAAAAAAGGAGATTCCAGACTTAGATTCTTCAGAGAGTTGGAGCACTTGTTGTGCAAAAGAACACGAGTTTTTATAATGAAAAGCTAAAAAGCTGGTGGCAAGAAAATTAGCAAGGACAATGAGGGTCACTTTATCCGTCGACGTACCTTATGGCTCACAAGGGTTCGTAATAAATATCGTTACGATAAAGCAGACCGCACGTGAAAATAGATGGGGGTGGAACTTACACCGCCCTAAGCTAATTCATTTGCCACGCTTCCTTGCTTCGGGCTCCAATCTCGTCCAAATTCAGCAATTAAAGGGAAAATTGCAAGCGCATCTTCCGAGCCAGAAAGTCAGCCGGCTGAAAAATAAAAATTTGATCGCTCACCTCAACTAGATTAACAGAAGATCGCTTCTAGCTCGTTACTGGAAATTGGAAGAGGCGGTAGAGAAATTTAGTAAAATATAACCTGAGACTCTTTTTCAA
>JAUELO010000179.1:29844192-29855141 GCA_032357855.1 Amphibolips quercusostensackenii | reverse complement strand
TCAAGATTGTGGAAGAAAAATGGTTAGGAACTTTCGTCGTTTAAGCTGGCCATTAAGCTTAATGAGATTACCGGGTACAATAGATTCTATAAATACGGCAGAAAATTTCACCACTGAATACTGAAAGTATGTCTTGGAAATTAAAAACTTTGCCTTCCCATTACACAAACGAGTAACTTTTAAATTAAACGTGACACTCAATATTTTCACATTTACTACAATAAAATGTTATCAGCTTCTTTAATTATAACTAAAATTAATATCACAATAAATACCGAAGATACTTTCAGCACTTTAAAAGCAGGTTTTGCACTGATTATACAAAGATCAAAGTTCTATTTGTAGTCAAAGGCCATATGCTATCATGCTTTTAAAATTTTTATATTATACGACCATATTATTTCCTGCAAAACCTTTTTCACAAAAATTCTATGAATTCGTATTTTCATAACTTCATTTTACCAACTAGAGATTATTTTAAGCAATGCGCTTGCTTTAATGTTTTATGTTCTATGCTGTACGTTTCAGTTATATATGCTCGTATAGTAACGTGTAATTGACACGGAAGCTATAAAAGTTTCTCCAGTGTTTGAAATATAACTTTTCAGAAACAAGAAATGTAAGTTTCACTCCTTTCTCATAACGTGGTGAATATTTTGCAGTTATGACATCAAAGTTTTTCAAAACTGAAGATAAAATTAGTTTTTTTTTGTGTTTCCGAAAAACGCATACGGATAGAATAGAATAGGAATATATATTTGTTTAATTATTAGCATTAATGTTAAATTAGTTTTTTATTTTTAAGCACCTACGCGTTTCGAATTGGTTTTCAGTTCCTTCTCAAGATCCGAAAAACAGAAAAATCTTTGAAGCGTTTCAGTTACGGATAAAAAATCCAAAAAAATTGTATTCCCGGAACTGAAAAAATTTCTAAGTTGTAAAATTTCCTAATAATGAAATTCATGGAATAATAAAGTTTTTTAAATTTAAAAATGAAGAATTCAACAATTTCCGACAGAAGATTTCCGATATATAAATATCTAAACTAGAAAACTTCCGAATTATAATATTCCTGAATTTGATCAATAAAAATTTTTTTGTTTAATAAATATTATTTATTTATTAAAAATAAATGACTCAAATATTTTTTGTTAAAGCAACAAGGCTCTTAACGCTAACATTTAAAAAAAATTGTTTTATTAAAAAATACGAATAATTTAGAGAAGCGTATTTATGGATAAACAATTTTGTTTCAAACTGTGCATAGAAAAATTAATAAAAACGTTATTTTGATTTGAATAATAATGTTAAAAAACTATCCACATCAAAAAAAGTCTTTGTCGAAAATATTTAATTATTGTATTTACAGTTAAAAAATGATATTTATTAAAAAACTATTTTTTAAATTGTTTCAATGCCGGAATTTTCTAGTTTGAATAATTCATAAATCGGCAATTACAATATTATAGTATTACAATTCAGAAATTCCCAAACTCAGAAATTTCATTTTATTTTTTTATATTTTTTAGTCGCTCCTAATAATCTTGGAAAATTTTTTTAATTTTTGCATTTTGAAAAAAAGCAATTTAAAACCAGTTCAAAATGCGTCGATGCTCCATTATAAAATATTAATTCAACATCAATGCTAGTAAAAAAAATATTTTTTCTTTCACCTAATATACTTTTTTTTACGTTTTAAAATAAATTTGACTAAGTTTTCATTTAATACTGAACTTTCATAAAATTTTAGTTACATTTTCTCTATAAATAAATGTTAAGTATTTTTAATTTTACCTGTTATTAAATGTGTGCATTCATTTTCATTAATATATAAAATTTCAAAAGCATAAATTAGTAACAATAATTTAACAAAAAAATTTGGAAGATTCAATTGATTAACATGATATTTTGTATTAACTGCATACTCATTTTATTCTTTACGTAATGCTCAAAATATATTGAAATTATTTACTGAAATTTAATACAATCCTTGAAATTTTGTGAGAATTCCTAAAATACCTGAAAATCCTTTAAAATATATAAAATTATTCAATTTATCTAAAAAAAGTCGTTTCAATTCCTATGAATCTTTGAAATCCTTTAAGCTTGTACAATCCCTTGACCCGAATCCGCTCAATTTTTTTTTTTTAGGTATCACTGTGAAACGTCAAGGGGTTTTTACCTGACTTCTAAGCCTCCTTGAAAAAAATTCTCGGTGTATTGCGGCTTTCACTTTCCGAGATACGAAGCGTACCATATATGGTACTGTGGGCGGGTTCGGGTTAAAATACCCTGAATTCTTTAAAATCTTTTACACTACTAAGAATCCCTTAAGATTTAATTTAATCAAATTTATACTTTAAAGTTCACGAGAAAATTTTTCCAATCATCGGAAATCCTACAAAATTATTTGAGATCTTTTGGAATTTTCCAAATCTATTGAGATTATTTGAAATTCCTTAAAATTCCTGAAAATATTCAGTAATCTTTGTAATACTCTAAACTCTTTTCGAGTGTTTCAAAATTTTGTTTAAATTCTTGATAATATTTTTAAATTTCTTGAAAACTGATGAAATTAAATATTAGTCGAAATATTTGGAAAACCTATAAATTTCTTTTCAAAAGTCTTTAAATCAGTGAAAATCCTTCGAAGTTTAATAAAATATTTCGAGTCCTGATATCCTTATATCTTCTAATAATTCATGAGAATTCCTTAGATTTCCTCAAAATTCCTTAAAATTTGTCAAAGCTCTACGCTCAATTAATAATTGAGTCTTTTGCTTATACTTAATCTATTTTTTTTGCATTAACTTTCTTAAATTTTAACATTATTTATTTCTATAGTGATTCTCTTATAAAAATTTTCTATAATAATTTTTCTACAGTCGCAAAAAAATTATAAGAAATTCATCATAGGAAAATCACTTTAGTGTTTTTCTAATAACTAATTGACAAAGCGCCGTAATTTAAAATCATTAGTAACATTCTGTAGCCAACTTAATTTTGGATCCAACCATAACTAATACGTTGTCAAACAAATGTTCTATTAAATTAAAAAACAACTTTTAAAAAAAGCGTCGGCTTAGCCCCACTCCCCCCTATGTTACAATTTACAGAGAGCAGTCACACCTTCAGCAAAGTAAGAACGTGTCTCGGTTACCAACTCCATTAAAATCTATCTACAGGACGTGTAACACGAAATTTAACAATTTCCTTCGCACCCTCGAGGTCAGAGAAAATCTCTTAAATCTCGAAACGATACCGCGCTGACTTCCGATCAACTATCGTTAGGACTCTAGATTTCTCTCGGGGGATGCACTCCTGACAATGCCTTATATCCTAACTATCACGTAGGTTCTCCCTTGATTCACCTCATATAGATGAAAAAGCAAATTTAGCAAACGAGAACGAAATTTTGTTTTCGTTTTTTACTTGCAATAGGCACACGCGCGCAAAAAACGCGTTTAAGTTCCTGGTTTTTTATTTTCTAACATTAAAAACATAAGCAATTTGAAAATCAGTTATCAGGCAATAGAGTGGTCCATATTACATTCTTGTCATCATAAATGTATTGTTCATATGTGAAAACTGAGTATGGCGGATTTTTTTTATATTTTTACGTTTTGATACTCCCGGAACTCAGGAAAACTGGTTTTATGATGGTGTCTGTCTGTCTGTCGTCGATGTTGTCGTTGTCGTCGACTGCATACCGGATAACCAAAATGAACATTTTAGTCCCAACAACGCACGATATAAAAATGTAAAAAAAACGGTGTTCTTTAAAAGCTCTGCCAGATCATTATAACATCATCACAAATTTTTATAAAAAATTAAAAATTCTAATTTTGATCGCAAAAATAAAAATAAAAAATAAAACATTGCATTTTGCGGCCAAACTATGCTAAATACAAAAAACAATGAATTAAAAAAAATTTTGCTCTTCAAAAAAATCTACAAATTTGTTATAAATCACTAATTCATAGGACACGTAGTTTTTGTCTTATTCGTATAAACCTTATAAACTAAAAAAAAATTTGTTTTGGAGAAACGACATAGGCTACAGAAAAACATGGCGACAGTTGTCAACCTAAAAAAATAGATTAAAATTAGTTATTAATAGTTTTTTATTAGGATGTGTCCCTTTTGTTGTATTCGTAAAAAATAACACATTAAAAATGGAAAATTTAATTTTTGTTCAGGCAACACAAGCTACGAAAAAGAAATAATTAGGTGAAAGTTGTTCTCTGAAAATAGACCTAGAAATTTGTTATAATTCATTTTTTAATAGAACGCGTAATATTGGTTTCAATCGTTAAAAATAAAATAAAAAATAGCAGAATTAACTTTTAGGAAAAATGATACAAGCTACAATAAAATTTTATTTAACAAATTTTGGCGCATGAATCATATCTTTAAATTTGCTTGAAACCACTTTACGCTAGGATGCGTATTTTTAGTGTAAGTCGTGGAAAATAACATCAGAAATAAACAAATTAAATTTATGGAGAAACTACACAAGTTGAAATAAAATTTCAATTAGCAAAATTGTTTTTTCAGGATGCGCACTTTTTAATTATAAAAACAAGACAATGAAAATACATATGTTTGCAATATCTAAATAATCAATCCCAGAAATAAATGTAGTATACATTTGGTATGATAGTGTTGAACATTATGAAGAAAAGTTCACATTTTGGACAAAGTCGAGTGCAAAGTGTTGAGAATGTGATCGTTAAAACAAAAGGAGCTTTAACAGAAGAGAATTGACAATCATCAAAATTAGAGTTGTTGATCCTTTGACAATGAAATTTAATATGTATGTGCCTAAGATAAACCTTTGAAATTTTAATAGTAAAAAACTAAAAATTTTAATGCATCAGAAAATGACGGTGATCAAAATGGGACCAAGAGAGCTATTTCTTAAGGTTATAAATCAAGTATGACCTAAAATTGTAAGAAAAACTCTTAATTGATTTTAAAGCGAATATAACATTTCGAAATCTAAAATTTAGAAAAATACAACATTGTGTCTAATTTGAAACTCAAAAAACACATTTGTGCCGTAGTTTGCAATGTAATATTTTTGAAATTTAGGAAAATAAGCTGTTTGGTTTTAAAAATTACTTTAGAAATTTCAAAATCTGAAATTTTGAAAAAAACGCAGTATGGTAGTCAACTTTAAATTAAAAATAGATCATCTATATATTTTTAAATAAATACTTTGCAGCTAAGTAAAAACAAAATGTTGCGACTTAGAAACTACTTAATAATTAAAAACTTTCAGACGTAGATTTTTGAAATTTGAAATTTCATTAGAAAAGACTTAATTTTTAAATTTCTGATTTAAAAAGTTTGAAAATTGAATTTCTTAAAATTTTAAATTTTTAAATTAAGATCTTTTTTAACTCAAAGCCGATTGAATTTGACAATTTGTAATGAAAAACTAAATTCAATGTTTTGAAGTCAAAGCTTCTGAAATTCTAGAATAGTAAATTGTTATTACATAGAAATATATTAAATTGAACACTGAGATTTACCCTATTAACAATGAAAAAATTTGCGATTATAAATCTTTCAAATCAAATAATTGTGAACAAAATTTGAAATGAAATAATTTTTAAATAGAAAACATTATAGATAAGAAATCTTCCTCTACAGGACGTTGAAAAACAAATAAATGCAAACCTAATTCAAATATAAAAAAATATAGTCACAAAAAATTGTGATATACCCTTCTATTCTCAAACCATTTAAAATTTTAAATTTATTAATAAACTTAAATTGTTTAAAAATCAGGAATACTCAAGATGCTAGTGATACCTTTAAAAATTAAATTATTTCAATTTCAATTGCAAAATTGAAGTTTATTGAAGGGCAGTAAAAAAAAAATTAAGAGTTTAACATGAATGCTCATAATTTTGAAATTCGATTTAATTAAAATAGAAGAAATTATTATTTGCTGACGCATTAATTCCAAATAACTTCATTTTGATATATTTTCATTTGTAAAAACTTTTTAACATTATAATCTTAAATCGTTCAATTTTTAACACTTCTTTTAGATTCATTAACATTTTTTTCAAATATATTTTTAATAAATACTATATCTTGTTGCATCAAGTGACATTTGAAGTGATTAAATAGATTTAAAAAAAATGAAATTTATGTGACAAGCAATCACTGTAATATTTATTGTTCTATATAGAAGAATTCTGAAAATTGTGAACTTATCAAGTTTTATTTTTCTAAACACTTTTAAAATGACGATTTTATAAATAAGCATGTTTCAAAATTAATTAATCTGATCATGTAGCGTTAAAAAGTGGATAATTATTACCTTCGTTTAAAAATTTTAGGAAAATTAATTAAAACCTTAAATTATTCACACATTTGATTATAATTATAATTAATCAACTGAAATAAAATTTGAAAACAGATTTAGTTTGAAAATCGTGCAGCACGCTTTTTTCATTTCACTCACAGTATTTGAAAGTGCAATATTATTAGAAAATCAAGGCTGAAGTGTTTTCATGCAAGAGGAATAGCTTTATGTTGAAGCAAATTTTACAAGATGTCAAACTGAAGTATACTACTAACTGCCATATTGACATGACACGAAAAATTCGCAAAACAAAAAAAAACGTAGAAAACGATTAAAAATGTATAAGCTTGAATGTAGACAAAGTGAATAAAGGAATTCGAAGCTAATTATTATCGGTTGTCACAAAAAAATTTTTTTCTGATACTGAAAATCTCATATCCTTCTCAAGCAAGTAGCTTAAAAAAATAATTTTTTAATATTTTTCAATTAAGGAAAAAAAGCGTACATTTTTTAATAAAAGATCATCGTCTAGATTTTTAGAAGCTAAATAGCCCTTATCTGCGCTTAATAGTTTTAATATTCAAGGCAGTGGATGCTATGAATGCATGTAGATTCAGGAGGCACAGTTGGGCTTTGGTACTTTATAGGATAATGTGAACCATTTGGTGTCTAGTATAACGAGCATGTACCCTTAAGGATCCACAGCTGCCAGTTTATTCCTATGCAGATGCGTCCCTCTAGAGGAGATGACAATAACCCATTTTTAAAAATAAAAAGGGAATCTTGTCAATATACTTCACTGGAGTATCGTTATATTCAATAAATTGATAAAATCTTTGCCATTTTCAAAAATTGAGTTTTTGTCGAAGATCATACTTTTTCGCTTTTTTACTCTTGTTTACCTACTTTATTTATGGTCCTTTTGCCGCATTTTTCTTCCCTTGATTTACTTTTATTTCCTTTTAACTCTCACATTTCTTCTACTTTTGTTTACCCTCACTCCTCTACTTTCCCTTTCGTTATTTTCCCTAATTTTTCCTCTTTTACTTGCTTTCCTACCCTTTATTTTCTTTGCTTTAAATTAACCCTTTTATTTCCTCTCACTACCCATACTTCCCCTACTCAACTCTTCTAATTTTCACTTACTTTACCTACTTTACCTACTTTACCTACTTTCTTTGGCCTTATTTTTTATCATTTCCTATACTTCACATTTCTTTATTTTCTCCTACTTTCTTTACTTTACCACCCTTGATTTCCCCTCTTTTTTTCTACTTTTCCGTCCTTTATTTCCCGTCATTGACTCTTATTACCCTCTCATCGCGTTCTCTACTTCCCTTTCCCGTAACTTTCTGTACTATTCATGCACTATTTTCCTTACTTCTCCTTCTTAATTTTTCTGATTTCTTCTCACTTCCCCCTTTCACAATTTCCTTGACAATCCGTATTTTCTCACTTTACGACCCTCCTTATGCTTGCAATTCCTAATTTTTTATCACCCTTCTTCTCTTTGTCTTCTTATTTTCCCGAATTTGTCCTATTTTTCTCAGTTCTTTACACGCTTTTTCTCCTGCTTCAACTCTCATCATTTCTCATACTTTCCTTACCCTTATTTTTCTGTTCTATTTATGTAATATTTTCCTTACTTTTTGTTCTGCCGCTTACTTGATTTTTTCTCACTTTCCCTACATCACTCTACCCATTTCCCTGCACTTTTTTTACGTTAGATTTTTTAATTTTCCTTCACTTTTCTTATTTTTCTTCCCTTCCGTTATCCCTTAATCCTCTTAATTTTTTTTCTTATTTTCACTCACTTCTCTATTCCTGATTTTCTCACATTTTTCATTACTTTACATATTTTCCTCCGTTACATTTCTCTTCACTCCCCAAACTTCCTCCCTCGTCATTTCTATATTTCCTTGCATCTTATTTGTTATTCTTTATCACTGCTCTACTTTCCATCTCATTATATTTCCTGATTTTTCCTATTTTCACTAGTTTTCTTTATCCTATTTTTACCACGTCTTCACTATACCTTAGTTTTCTTTTACTTTTCTTACTTTTCCGCTCATATTTTTTTTCTCCCACTCTATTTCTACTCTAATTCTTACCCCTTTATGCCTCTAATTACCTTTTGATCACTTTCAAAACTCTCCTTCCCCTTACTTTTCTGTATTATTCATATACTGTTTCTTTTACTTTTTCTTCTTCCAATCCATGATTCTCCCTTACTTTCTCTGCATCACTTTTCTCATTTCCCTGAGCTTCTTTCACTTTTTCTCCCCTACTTGTATTGATTTCACCTACCATCCTTCCCCTTACTTTCCCTCAACTTGTTCACCATACTCCTTTGTCTTTTATTTACCCTAATTTTCTGTTACTTCACATACTTTCACTTCCTACATGTCTCGCCCCTCTCATAATGCCTTTCTTCTTATTTTCCCATACTTCTTATGTTTTCACTAAATTATTTTCAATTACTTCTCTACTTTCTATCTTATTATTTTTCCTAGTTCCCTACATCCGATTTCCTTCACCTTTACTTTATACTTTTATTTTCTCTCACTTCTTGTACTCCCCATACTAGCCCTACCCATCTCTCCTTTGTTTTACTCACTTACCCTATATCTTTACATACTTCCCTTTCTGCATTTTCGTTCACTTTTCGTACTCATTCTCTCCTCATTTTTTGATATTTTCCATAATTTCCCTGCTTCATTTCTATTGCTTCCCTACTTTTCATCTTCTTATTTTCCTGTTCTTTCCGTTCAATTTACGTACTTTCTTTTTGCTCATTTTTCTTTTCTTTTTTCCTTATTTCTCATGCTTTCCCTCACTCATTTTTTATCACTTCCCTGCTTTTTACATTCCTACTTTCCCCAATTTCTGCTAATTTTTTTACCTCCTTGCACCTTATTTTTTCTACTTCTGCTCTATATCTTTATTTCCTTGTCACTTCCCATACCTCTGTTCTCTCCTTTTCTCCCGTTATTTTCCCTTACTAATTTTACTAACCTTTTTATCACTTTTCCTATTTCCTCTACCCTGATTTCTCTGAATTTTTCCTCTTTTATTCATCGCAATCTGCTCTTTTCCCCTTCCTTGATTGCCCCTCACTGCTTACATATCCATCTTCTCATTTCCCTGTACATTTTTACACTTTCCCTCTCTTAATTTTCTCTTACTCTTTCTACTTCTTTTTCCATGATTTATCCTTAATTCTTTTACTTTTTTTTCTCTATTCTTCCTCAAATCTCCATCTTTATGTCTCTTTATTTTTTGTTACTTGACATACTGCGCCTCTATGCATTTTACTTTACTCCTGGTACTTATTTCTTTTTCATTTTTCATTACTGACCGTGCTTCTGCTTTCTTATTTTTCATCACTCCCCTACTTTCTATTTTCTCATGTTTTCTAATTGCTTTTATTCTTCTCACTTACCTACACACTATTTTCTCTACTTATCGATGCCTTTATTTCCTTTCACTTTTCACACTTTCCTTACTCACCTTTCTTTGCTTCTACTCATTTCCTCTACACCTAGCCTCATTTCCTCTTATTTCCCATATTTCTTATTCACTAATTTTTTTTTAGTTTTCCTACTTACTAACCTTTGTTTCCTCCTTTTCCTCCTCCTTTTCCTTGGCTTATTTTCTCTCAATCCTACTTACCTTCTCACTACTTCCTATGTTTTCCTTCTCTTATTTTTCCTTGCTTCTTCTGCAACCTTTTTTTTATTTTCTTTTCTTTTTTCTCTTTTTCCCCTTTTTTCATTTTTTCTGACTTCTGCATGACTTATTTTTACTTACTTCCTCTCGGTTTACCTACTTACCCTCTTTACATTTCCCTTCACTTCTCGTTCTTCCTTCCTCGTCATTTCTCCTTACTTTTCATCCTTCCTCTCCTTTTATTTCCCCTTACAACCCTAACTGTTACTTCTTATTTCCTCTCCTGGAGAAAAGTACGACGGACAGACACCCGATCCAAGCTATTAGGGTATCTGCCCAGGGCTACAAAACCCTAAAACTTGATGTAAGCCCTATTTGGTAGTGTGGTATAGGTAGCTTGATCACAGGTCACGGGGGCTATTTATGTGTTTGCTGAGAAACAGCTGGGGCCGGTGCAGGGGAGCCCACTAATGTTGCTGGGTGCCGCGGGTAGCGGACGGAGGCGGTAGTGGAGCTCGCACCGGTAGGTTTCGGTTGTTGGCTCTTAGGAACGAGTCTAAGTTTGCCATAGACCGTCCTTCGGTCCGACGACTAGTGGGCATGGACTGATAGATCCGGCGGGCCCCTCTGTCGGAGAGCAGGTATCTCCATGCCTGGAGTCCGTCCATTAGAGTTTTGGTGGCTCCAGCCCTCCACGCCGATGGTGTTCGATGGAGGGCGAAAGTCCACGTGCTTTTTTTTTTAGAAATCGAGTTCCATCGTCATCTGGGGCTCAGAAACCCAGGTTGCGCCGAGGTACGTCGTCAGTGCGGGGACGCTTTGTCGGAGGGGACGAGATGGGAGATGGGGACGAGAAGGTTTCGTCCGTGTCCAGGATGATGACGTCAGAGTCGGAGGCCGGGGAACAGGTGGGAGTGATTACCCGCGGAGGCAAGGTGTGGCGGAACCACTTGCCAGG
>JAUELO010000179.1:29814094-29828024 GCA_032357855.1 Amphibolips quercusostensackenii | reverse complement strand
TTATAATCAAGGTTTGCACCTGTAAACTCAGTTATACCATTTTTGGGTGAAAAATTGGTATTTTCAACTGAAAATTGATCTTTTTTAGTTGGAAATGGAACTACTTGTTCAAAAATTCACGCATTTGTTTAAAGAGTCGTTTATTTTGTAAAAAATAATTTGTTGGTAAAAAATCTTTTTGTTTAAATATTTATATTTATAATTAAAAATGCTTGTATTTTGTTAAGAATTCGTCTTTTTACCATAAAATTGATCTTCTTGGTTAAAAATTTAAAAATTCTTCTAAAGATTTATCTGACTTGCTCAAGCATTAAACTATTTTCTTTATAATAATTTTTTTGTAAATAATATATAAAATTTTGACTAAATTTTTGAGTAATCTTATTCTGGTTGAAAATTTATAAGTGTAATAAAAAATGGATCTTTTTGTTTTGAGTTGAAATTTTTTATTAAAAATTCTTTTTTTTTTGTTTATGATCAAGGTACGTAACTGGAAGTTTAATAAAAATATTTTTGGTTTGAAACTGATATTTTTATTCAAAAATTGATATTTTTAATATAAAATTGACCTTTTTTTAATAAAAATTAATTTTTTCATTTCATAATTAAACTGTTCGTTTAAAAATTTACGTTTTTGTTTAAAAAGTCGTGTATTTGGTTAAAAATTAATTTTTTTTTGTTAGAAAAATCTTATTTTTTAAAAAATTTGTCTTTCTGATTAAAATTATTTGTGCTTTATTTCAAATTCGTTGATTTAGTATAAAATCTGTCCTCTTGATTGAAAATTCAGGATACTATTTTTTTCTGATTAAGAGTCTATATTTGTAACAAAAAATATATCTTTTCTGGTTGAAGATTTAAAGTCTTATTCGAAAATTCATTTTTGTGTAAAATTAATCTGTTGGGTTTAAAATTTATCTTTTGTTTGAAAATAAACTATATTGCTAAAAAATTCGTCTATTTTGTTTATAATTAAGGTCTGTAACTGTAGATTTAATTATACAATTCTTGGGCAAAAACTGATATTTACAATTGAAAATTGATCTTCTTTAATAACAATTGAATTAATATTTTAAAACTTATCATATTTCTTTAAAAGATCGTGAATTTTGTGAAAAATTAATTGTTTTTGTTTGGAAAATCAGAATTTTTAATGTAATTTATAGCTGCATATTTCTTGTTGAAAATTTATATTTGTAATTAGAAATGGAACTTTCTTGATTGAAAATTCAAACACGCAGTCTAAAAATTCGTTTTTCATGATAAAAAATTATATATGATGGACAATAAGTCTTAGTTCTTAAAGGTAAAAAATTAATCTGCTTTATCAAATATTTATTTTTTTAGATAAAAATTTCTAAAAACATAATAATTGGCTTAAAAATTGGTGTTTTATAGTAGAAAATTGATTTTTTGTGTAAAAAATGCATCTTCTTAGTTGATTTAGACTAATTGGTTAAAAATGCATCTCTTTTGGTTGAGGAATTAATTTTAAATATGTTTTTTTACATAAATTTTTTACATAAAAATTGAACTTTTAAATTTGTTTTTGACAATGGATACACTTAAAATTTTAAATTGAATCCTTCTAGTCGAAAATTCGATTACTTGTTTTAAAATTCATGCGTTTCGTTAAAAATTCGTCTTTTTAGTCAAAAATCAATCTTCTTGGTTAAAAATGATTCATTTTAGTTAAAAATTCTTTGGTTTTAGTTAAGCGTTTAATTATCTTTTTAAATCAATTTTTTAGTTTATAAAAAAAATGTCTTAAACCAAGACTGTAAGTGTACTCTTTCTGTCAGAAAATAGATATTTCTAATTAAAAATGGATACTTTCTAGTTAAACATTTAAATACTTGTTTAAAATTTTTTTTATGTCAAATTAATCTTCTGGGTTTAAAATTCATCTTTTTGTTTTAAATTTAAATATTTTGTTGAAAATTCTTTTTTTTTATAATCAAGGTATGTAAGCGGAAGTTTCCTGATACTATTTTTTGTTAAAAATTGATATTTTTATTTAAAGAATGATATTTTGAATTAAAAATGGATATTTTTTAAATAAAAATTGATATTTTTAGTTAAATATTAAACTATTCGTTTAAACATTCACGTATTTGTTTGAAAAGTCGTGTATTCTATAAGAAAATTATTTTTCTTTATAAAAATCTATTTTTTAATAATTTGTCCTTCTAATTAAAAATACTGGCACTTTGTTGAAAATTCGTGGATTTAGTATAAGATTTGTCTTCTTGGTTGAAAATTTCAAACACTATTCTTTTTCTGATTAAAAATTTATATTTGTAGCGAAAAATGTACCTTTTCTTGTTGAGGATTCAAATACTTATTTAAAAATTCATTTTTTTTGTTGTAAAATTAATCTTCTGCGTTTGAAATTAATCTTTTTATTTGAAACTGAACTATTTTGTCACAAATTCGTCTGTTTTACTTATGATAAAGGCTTGTAACTGTAAATTTTATTATACAATTTTTGCGTGAGAATTGATATATACAATTAAAGATTAATCTTCATTTGTTGAAAATCAAATTAATGTTTTGCGAACTAACATATTCCTTTGAAAACACGTGTATTTTGTAAAAAATAAATTTTATTTTTCGTTTAAAAAATTAGAAGTTTTAAGTTTATTTATAGCTGTATACTTTTGGTTGGAAATTTATATTTTCGACTAAAAATAGATCTTTTCTAGTTAAGCATTCAGACAGTCTAAAAATTCGTTTTTCATGATGAAAAATTTTTATTCTAGGCTTAAAAATTTATTTTTTTGGTTTATAATTCTACTGTTTGGTTAAAACCTTATCTGTTTTGGCAGAGGATCTAGCTGGTATGTTAAATATTTTTTAAGTTTCAGTTTTTAACAATAAAAAATAAATCTATTATGCTAGCTAATTATCTTTTTTGTTGAAAACTTGTAAAAACTTAAGTATTTGTTTGAAAATTTGTTTTTTATAGTAGAAAATTATTCTTCTGGATTAAAAATGCATCTTCTCAAGTAATTTATACTATTTCGTTAAAAATGCATCTCTTTTGGTTGAAAAATTAATTCAAAATATATTTTTTTGTCTGTTGCTAGTCGTCCCGAAAAATTGAGGGACGTGGCAAAGAAGATGGGCTAGTTGTCCCGAATTTTCTGGACGATTAGCAAAGCGTATAAAAAATATTGGATTAGTCATCTTGAGTTTCAGCACAACGAGACGCTTTGATTTTTTTAAATAAATTTTTCAGATAAAAATTTAACCCGTTAATTTTTGGTTAAAAATGGAGAAATTTTGAATTCCTTTTTTTAGCAAAAAAATTAATTTTCTTGATGAATAATTCATCATTTTGGTCGGAAATTTAACCTTTTGGTTAAAAATTGAATTAATTCGTGAAAGATGAATTTTTTTGTGACTAATTAAAATTAGTTATCAGTAATATTCTCTTCAGTTGTAAATTTGTTTGTTTTAAATCATATTTTTCTACTCGTCTTTTTTACACATTTTATGAAAGAAAAAAATCTGCTTTAGAGTCCCTAAAGAATTTAATCTTATTTAATTAAAAAAAAAATGTATATACATATGTATGTATGTATTTTAAAATCGCAAAAAATGGTATTATGTAGACTTATTTTTCCAAAAAAATAACATTTGTCCCACTCTACGTTATAAAAATAAATGACGGGTTCATTTTTTACATTACTAAATTCGAAAGAGCAGAAAAAAAATTGTAAGTAGAAATGTTAAATAATTGTGACAAAAGCTTAAAAAGATGATCAATTGGAACTCATAAAGTTTGGAAAATTTTATGGGGCACATTGTTCTTTCTTTTGTGGCGTTCACCCAATGGTCACTAGGATACAAACAAGCGAGAACCTGGATTCAATAGGAGATATAATTACGGGAAAGCTCGATAATAGAATAACAGTGCTTGCTCATATGATAAATACAGTGAATGGATCTACTGGTGCGAGGTTGATGCAATTTCATCAATACACCAATTGTAACGAGAATAGATTAAAGGGTCGTCAACAAAGCAAAGTGGTTATTAGCGTTACGTATAGCTCATCTAATGATACTGTCAGTTTCGTATAGGTTATCTAGTAGGTTAAATTATGTGACTATTTGGACTAAGAATGCTATCATGGTCCGAAGAAAATGAAAATTTATTCATCCGCGAGAAGAAAATGTTACCACGCCTAAAAAAATACCATTCGAACCTTAATAAGATTCAAGAATGTCCCTGCAAAAATAAAAAAAAACCTTGATTTTAATGCGATAAATTTTTACATTATTAGTGGATAAAAGGACATATAATCGATTGCAATTCTAGAAAACTTCAGACGAATTTAAAAAAGAAAAAAATTGAATAAGGCTATACTCCGCAATATGTAAAATATAGAACATTTAATGTTTTTGATTTAAGGAAAATTTTGCACAGTTAAATTCTTATTATTACTGCTTTAGACAGTGGATTTGTAAAAAATCAAAAAACAGATTAAAACTATCTTTCAAAAACTTTAAAAAATAAGATTAATAGGTTTTATGTGCTTAAAGGTGTTCAATATTTCGAGCTTTTCACGCCTGATCACAGACTTCAAGTTAAAGAAGCTTTAATTTAAAGTCATTTTCATAAAGACATATATTATAATATACGAAAAGAAATGTTGTAAAAATTCGATTTAAATATTCCCATAGGAATTATTTTCCTTATCGTCTTAAAATCGTACTAGAATATCCCAAAAATGAAATTCTAATTTTCTTAGTGAATTTTCTCTTAATTGATATAAATATCATTTTTCAGAAGATTCTTAAGATAATTTCAAATTGTTTGAAAAATTTTGTAACAACTCAAAGGAAGCTTATAACAAAAAAGTTGATTTCCAAACAAATAGATAAATTTCTTACGAAACAAAATGCAATTTTTTCCAAAAGAGACGAATTTTTTACAAAGTGAATTATCTTTTTTGTCCGAAAATACGGATTTCTACAAGAGTAATTAATTTTCAACCAAGCCGATAAACTTTTTACGAAAAAGAATAGTTTCCCACTAAGAAATTTGAATTTTTAACGAAATTGTTGCATTCTCAGAAGATGAATTTGCAAATAAAATAATGAATCCTTAGCAACGTAAAATACAAACTTTCAATAAATAAGCTCAACTTTCGTTATAGAAGTTTAATTTTTAAACCAAAAATATATTCTTAAAAATAAAGTAACAGTTCATATTTCAATGAAAAAAAAAGATTTTCATATAAAATCAGAAACAGATGGATTCATCAAAAAAGGAAGAATTTTTTACAGAATATTTTAATCCTCAACCAAAACAAATAAATGTTAATCCAAGAAAAAGAACTTTAGTCATGAAGATTAATTTTCTGTTGCAGATGACGAAATTTTAGCGAAATGTATGAGTTTTTGAAAAAGATTTACATTTTTAACCAAAAAACAGGAGAAAGAACCGATTTTTTTTAAAATGTCAAGAAACTTATAATTGGAGGGAAAAATAATTGTTAATACAAAATAAAAATGTCATAAAACTATTTATATATAAGTTTATATGTTGATGTTATTCATGAAGTTGTATAAATATAATTTTCCTTAGATTCTTAATATAATTTTAGAAGCTTTTTCAAGATTTCAGATATGTCAAAAAAGTATTTTTTTTTATTTTGCATTTTTATATTTTTAGAAAACTTTAAACTTTTTTTTTGAAACTTCTTGAAATCTACAATTTTTCGCATAATCTTTTAAATCTTTCCGGTTCAAAATTTTTTTTAAATTTAAAAAAAATTTTAAAATATCTTCAAAGCTTGATCAAATGTTTTCCACATTTTCGCAATCTTGTAAAATTGTAAGATATGGCTCAAAAAATCTTTAATCGTTTTTTGGAAATTTAAAAAATTTGTTAAAAGTTCTTTAAATCATTTTTGAACTTTTAATCATTTTTCTTTAAATTCGACCTTTTTTTTAATGCATAAATAAATTTTTATATTATTGTAAAAAACACCTCTTTTACGTTATCAAAAAAGAATTTCTAATTCGTTGCTGCAATTAACAGCACTTTTATGTGTCACTTTAATTAATCTCAAGTAATAATTCAACTGTTATACATGTGTTGTACGATTGTTATATCACTCATTAATTAATTCATATTTTTCTGTGTTTTGTTTTTAACTTTTATTTTTTTTGTTTATTGTGATTGTTTATAAAAATTTTTATATTATATTTTTGCTTATATGACTATATATGTTATAATAAATGTATTTAATTTTTCTCAAAAATTTTTTATGATATTAACATTTTTACCGCAAGCTTCAAAAGAAACTACATAGTGTCCGAAACGTAGCCAGTTTAAAAATAATTCTATGTTTTTGTGTTTTTGACCTTTGGCACCATATATTTATTTATGAATTTGTAAGCTTTGATTCAAAGTTTATTTTATAAAATTAAAAATCATTAGAAATTTTCCTAAAAATTCCAAGAATATTTTTTTATTCTCTCAAAACCTTTCAAAAGTTTTAAATAGCTTCTTTTTTCAAATCTTCAAGGGCATGTAACAGAGGGTCACATGACCAATAACATTTTTAATATTCGACTTTCTACTAGTTTGAAAAATATATATTGTACTTAAATTTAAAAAAAAATTAATATATAAAGGCACTTATGTTTGGCTTATTTGAGTTTCTTTTATATTTAAATAGCGAAATATTATTGATCATTTATATTTAACTAAATACAGACTTTTAGAGCCCTTACTTAAATATAACTATTGCATGATTTTTAATAAAATGAAAAAAAGAGACATACAGATGTGCCTATTATATATTTTTCATCACTGCGAAAAATTTCAGAACAATATATATATATATATATATAATTTAAAAATCTTCCAGAACTTCTTATACTTAAAAATATCTTTTAAAATAATTCAATTTTTCTAAAGAATTTTAAAATTCTACAAATTTAAGAAATTTTGTCCCTAAATCTTGCAGATTATTCTTTGATATATTTTTTTAAACTCAGATCGTAAAAGTCTCTCAAAAAAACCTGAATTAATTTAATTTTTCCAGCAGTCTTATTGTTGTTACCTGCAAGTTTTTTTTATAATATTATTTAATTTTTTATATTTTTAAAAGTAGGAAAAAGCTTATGAATTTTAGAGAAAGGTAACGAAATTTCTAGATCCATATAGAAATAAATTTCATCATGAAATAAAATATCTTATTTGGATATTTTGAGATACGATTTTGATAGTGCAGGAAATTCGCATGATAGATAAACATACTTTATAGTATATTAGGGTATCCAGCGATCACTAGTGCCAAAATTTAAGGTATTTTTAAAGTCTTGCAGATCAAAAAATTAGGTTTTTTCATGTTTTCTTTTTTACATTGAAAAATTCAATAAACGTTTGTTATACTTGCAAAAAACGAGCTATTACATTCTTCATTAGACAGAAATTTTTAAAGAATGACAAATCATGAATAAACGAATTTTTAATTTTTGTAAAGTTTTAAAAATCTTTGTAAAATATGTGAAATATTTTTAAATCTTCGTGAATTTGTTGGAATTTTCTAAAGGAATACAGATCTTGGTGAGAACTTAAAATTTCTGTGAAATCTTTGAGAAATATTTTGTAATTTTTTAAAGCTGTTAAACATTCTTTTACATTTTGAAAAATCTTTTTGTGATTCGTTAAAACCTTTTGAAATCGTAATGAAATCTTATGAGCATTTGCAAAATCTGTCTTTAATCTTCGTTTGTAAAATCTGTTGTGTTCGTTTGGTATCATTAAAATCTTTCGAAATCTTCTCAATTGCGTTGAAACCGTTTGAGGTCGATTCAAATCTCTAAAATCTTTTTACATATTTGGATTCTTTAAAACTTTGACAATCTTTCAAATTTTTGAAATCTTTTGAAATCCTTATAAATTCTTTAAAATATTTGTGAAATATCTCTGAAATGTTTTGCATTCGTTTAAAATCACTGGAATATTTGTAATATGTTTGAAATCTTTCTAAAATTTTTCGTAACCGTTTAAAATCTTTGTTAAATCATTGTTAATTTTTTTTTAAATTTCGACATTCTTTAAATCTTCAAAATGTTTTAAAATTTAAAAATCTAGTGTATTATGCATTTGTTGAAATATTTGAAATCCTTGAAATCTTCATGAAATAATTTTGATATTTTTATGAAATCTTTGAAGTCTTTGTGGACTCTTTCTGAAGGTGTACATTCTCATCAGATAAGATATAAGATTTGTTTAAGATTTTCGCCTTCCCCTTTCCCCGCTCTTGTCAAATGTCTACTTGAAAATTTTAAGAACCACTTTTATTTAAAAATTAAAAACTCTATGTGCGGTTATGATTAGTACCCAAAAAGACTAACTATTTATCCTTATGACTTTTGTTGATAAAGGAAAAGTACCCGAGTTATAGCATTCCTACAAAATTATTAAACCAACTTTTCGAATTTCCTCAAAAAGTAAAAATTAAAATTTTGATTGCACAAAAAAAATGAAAAATCAAAAAATTAATTTTTTTATCAAAACATTTAAGACACGGAAAGAGATGACAAGTTGAAAACTGTACACCAAAGACGATCTAGTAATTTTTTATCAATTACTTTTCAATAGGATGCGTTTTTCTTGCTTTATCTATAAAAGAACATTAATAATAAAAAATTGAATTTCTTGACAAAATTAAGCTAAGAAAAAAATAAATGGACAAAATTTGTTGACCAAAAGAAGAGCTACAAATCTGCTATTGGTGGATTGTTAATAGGATGAGTAGTTTTGATTTTAATCGTAAAAAATAACATTAAAAATAAAAAGTAAAGTGAATTTTTGAATAAACGACGCAAGAAACGAAACAAAACCATTAAATAAAAAGTCTACGTTTAAAAATATCTACAAATTTGTAAGCGATCCCTTTTAAATAGGACATGTGGTTTTTGATCTGAAAATGTAATTATTCCATGTTCAGTTGAAAATTTATCTTTTTCAGCCTAAACTTCAAATAGTTGTTCAAAAATTCCTCTATTTTGTTTAAAATTTAACATTATTGTATAAAATTTATATTTTTGGTTGATAATCCACTTCTTTGGTTAAAAATTTAACTATCAGGTTAAAAATTCCATAAAAATTAAACTTTTTTTTTTCGAAAATTTTGAAATTTTTATTAGAAATAGTTCTTTTTTGGTAAAAAATTAAATTTTTAAACAAATACAAAGTTAGTAATTTGAATATGGAGAACATATAACACAAAACGCAAAGCGCGTGATCAACGTAATTTGGAGCGCGAAGCGCGGCAACCAAGTCGCGTGCCGTAAGCGCGCTCAAACTTTTTGGTTTCTATTATACGTTGCATAGAACGGAGCTTGAAGCGCGAGGTTTTAATGAATATTAGGTCAAATATCGAGCGCGAAGCGCGAGTGTCTGGATGAAAATGTGTTCCTTAACGCCGATAGAGCCTTAATTAAATAAACTTTTTTTTAAATCTGAAATAAAACAAATTTACCAATTACTTTAATCACAGAGGTTTTGAAGTTTGCGATATTTGCAAGTAAACTTGTTTTTACCCGAGCCAAACACGAAATGTGAAAATTAAAAAGAGCCGAGCGCGAAGCGCGCGACGAGAATGTACGCACGAAGCGGGCAGATTTTTTTGTAATCTTATAAAATCTCCTTAAATCACTTTAAATTCACACTGCAAGAGTATTATGTTCTTTAAAATATTTTATTTTAATTTGTTGAAAAATTTTGAAATTATCAAACATTTTTTTAATGTTTTGAAATCTTTGAAACAGGTGTATGTACCCTCCTTGAAATCTTAGAACGTCCTAAAAAATCTTTCGAAATTCTTATAAATTCTTTAAAATATTTGTGAAATCTTTTAGAGATCTTTTGTGATCGTTTGAAATCACTGGAATATTTCAAATCATTGTTGAATTTTTTCAAATCTTTTCAAACATTTTTTAGTTGTTTGAAATTTTTGAAATGTTTTGGATTTCTCAAGATCTGGTTTGCTGCACCCTTTTTCAGATCCTAAAAATTATTTCAAAATTTTTATGAAGTCCTTGAAATATTTGTGAAAATTTTCAGAAATATTGTGTATGAATCTTTTTTTAGAATATCTAAGGTCATTATAATATTTTGTGAAATCATAAAAAAATTGGAAATGGTTTAAAATCCCTGAAATGTTTTGAAATCTTCGAAATCTAGTGTAGTGTGCCCTTGTTGATATCTTTGAAATTCTTTTATTCCTTTGAAACCTTTATTAACATTTACGGAGAATTTTAAACTTTTGTGAAATTTTTTTTATGTATCTTAAAAAATATATAATTTTTTTAGAATTCTTAAAATGTTTTGAAATCTTAGAAATATAGTTCACTATACACTTTTGAATACTTGGAAATATTTTGACAGTTTAAAAGTCTTTTTGGAATCTTTGAAATCTGATGGAAATGCCTTTTTCAAATCTTCAAATACATAAAATCTTTACAAAACATTCGAATTTTTTAAAAAGTTTTGAAGAAAACTTTTAGATTTTGTGTACACGACATTTTTGAAGTTTTAAAATTATCAGCCTTCTTTATTTCGCTAACATCCGTAAAAGCTTTGTTAAATGTTAAAACTATTAAAAATATAGTTTCATATTTTAAATATTTCCAAATCATAAGAAATATTTCGCGACTGTTTAAAATGTGTTGTACACTAAACCCCGAGTGATGAACCCCTTAAAAAAATCAATTGTATGGCAATTGTATTAGGGAGAAAAGATTTAAAAACTTGTAGCATTATTCACAATATTAAATTTTGTTCTATGCAATCTATAAAATAATTAGTATAGTCTACAAACAATGCTTTGAAATATCTAAAAAATCAAGAAAAATTTCCTTTTTTTATGTTTTTTAAGGTGGCTAGAAACCCTCTATAACTTTTGAAAATTCGCACTTCTAGTTTTGTTTTAAAGAAACTTTTTTCTTCACGAATATGCATTTTAATTTTTCTACTTCACAACAAAGTTAATTATCTATTTAAATAAATTCAAAAGAGGTAATTGAACTTGTCACCTAATATAATAAAGTGATTTAAATTTAAAAGAGTCCCTTCCGTAGCAGTTACGTACGGATAGGAATAAGGTCTGTGGAAACTAAAGTGGGAAACTTATTTGCATTTTGGAGAACCAGCTACGCTCAAGTGGCACACCATATCCTTTTTTTGTTACCTCTTTACTTTCATTTTAGGAGACCTTTATAAGTTTGCTCTAGTCGACTCTCTTACTGAACATTCCAGGAAATATAAATCCATGTGATTTCAGGGTTTTAAAAAAGGGCTCAAATCAGAACCAAAAGTTTCAATCAAAATTATTAATTTTTATAAATTCAATATTCTACAACACAAAAGTGAATATTAAAATATTTCGAAGTGGAAGTATTTAAGTATTCGTCCAGTCATTTAGGGAAAAAATTGATGATAAAATATATAAATAAAATTTTTTACGAAGCACCTAATATTAATTTAGTAAATGAGGTTGAAAAAGCCTTTTCAGAAAGTTTGCTACATATTACATACCATCAATCTCCCATACCCAGAAATTTTGTATTAAAATTATTTTGCTTATAATATTAAATCCCGACAAGTTTTAAAATTTCTAATATGATTTCTTAAAACTTATTTAAACATTTGTTTATTACACTAAATAAAAAAGCATTCTTAACATATTTTTTTATAAACACTTTTTCTTGAAAATACTTGGCCAACCTTGATTTTACAAATTCATGTGTACTTAATTTGAATGGATGTTGTCCATATGATGTTGGTGTTTTTTGTCTGAGATAATGATAAATTGTAACAATGTTGTGAGTGGAAAATCATACACTTCAGACGAATTAAGATCTTATGGTATCATAGATCCTTTATTTTCAATAAATAATTTCAATGTTTCGAGACTCCATACGCTATCCTTATGAGAAGCATTAGTTTATTCTAATGAAGATTGTACAACCCATTTCCGCAATTGAAAAAATCCTAATTAAATAATCTGTAAGTGTTTATGGTTATCATTATAGTAAATGTAAGGGATTTACTAAATAGATCAATTAAAATTATAATTTTAAAAGAATTGAAAAGTGAGGTTCTAAAAGTAAAAAGTTCAATTTGTGTTATCTGTGCTGCATTGAATCGTTGTTACTAGATGTAATACGCTAAATAATTCTTTATGTTGAAAATCATGTAGTTATATTTAAAAACTTAAAATCAATTGCAATATGATAGATTGAAGTGAGTGAAGGAGACAGAGCTTGCATTCTGCTCAATTTTTGTGTTTGACATCGAGAAAGAGAAATAGAGATAGATGAGGTGACAAAGATAAACGGATCAGTGATGTGACAGTAACGCGAAGTGAAGTTTGAGTAATGAACATGCCAACATTTTTCATAATAATTCATAAATTTTAACATTATTAATAAAATAATAAGAACATAAGTTAAACATTGCAAATCCTTTTTTTACCTAAACTCTTAAATGAACATTTTAGCTGTAAATCTTTCAAACTTATTGGGCTCATGGTGCAAAACTTAAACGTGTCTTTAGATAAACTGATGAATACTTTAAACGTGATATCAAGCATCACTTCATGGTTTTTGGGCTCTGTCGAAAATTAGCATAATGTTCTTTAGTGTAACTTAAAAGTAATCTACTAGTTTGATTTATATAACACATTTTGCATCCGAAACAATCAATTTTGTATACTACATTAGCTAAGTGAGAACTATCTAATGTATCTTTAACTAATTTTATAATTTTGTCAAATTTGGAATCAACTTCAAAAATAGTGTTGATAATCAAATCTTTGAAAATTCGTTTTCCTTTAAACTATAAAATATTATTCAATATATAGAAACAAAAGATTTAAAATAAACATTAGAAACTGAAAGCACGTTTAACTGTATCGTGTTAGGTTCTTTAAGTGTTTCCAAAATATCTCTAATCTGTATTTAAACAAATTTTTTGCATCATTATTAAAGAGCAATATTTTAAATAAAATCTATATTTAAATTGTGAAAAGACTTTGTGATAGTTAAAATATTGTGTCAACAAGATTTTTGATAATATCTATTTTATGTGAAATTGGATGGTTAAAAAAAGGTTACTGTATCTGCCTGAAAGAGTTTATTCCCTGTACCAATCAGTGATGATAGATTTCTTTTTATCTTTTATAACTCTAACATTATTAAGAGGAACACCTAACTAAAAATCAATTCTACATAAAACAAGTTTGCCCCTCTTTAAAGAAAGAATACAACGTACCAAATTTTTCTTGCACGCTACCACCAAAAGACTATCGAAATTTTACGTTTTCCTATCAAACTTCTTCAGATTTGACATTTGGTTTACATCGCACCGCATATCATTTGACTAATCCAAACGGATTTAGGATTTTTTCACACAGAAACTAATAATCAAATTTGCCAAATTACTTCCAGTAAAGCACACACCACTAACAAGTAAAAAACATCTCTAAAAAACATCTCTAGTAAAAATTTTACGCTGAGCTCAACTTCCTTTCTCAAACCTAATCAAACAAGGAAAAACAGTAATTGAAGAACTTATTCAGAATTAATACATCATAAGGATACCTGCAGACAAAGGCAGCGCAACAGTAATAATAAATAAGGAAGACTACCATGATAAACTCATGGACCTTCTAACTGACGACACATATAGAAAATTAAAAAAAATCCCACAAAAACAATAGTCAGAAAAACAAAAACGCTTCTGAAAAACTCTTAACTTGACACCAACATAATATTTAAATAAATACCAAACAAACCCATCTGTCCGAAACTTTACGGACTCCTGAAGATCCGCAAAAACAACATTCCATTTAGACCGATCATCAGCGCAATAAACACACCAACTTACATCATGGCA